>JASFAX010003872.1:0-41219 GCA_030737875.1 Allium sativum
GCTACATGATCGCTTAATACCTTTTTATAGGTGGATTTAACCACTTATGACCTTTATCCCGAGGCAGACTACGTTATTGAGTTATTCTCGTTTAGTTTCTTTCTCCGAAAATACAATAGTACATAATTAATTGTCACCACGAATTCCTATGGTTAATAGTGCTTCACATCATTAACCTACCAAGTCCAATTCTAACTTTTAGTTATAAGTTCTACGTTCACTAGTAAAATAAGGAAATTTATATCCTTTTTATCCCAGGATATTTATTTAATTATTTTCTTTATTGGACTTTGTATTTAAGACGACAATCGATACTAATTAATCTCCCTTTTATTTCATTTGTTTCTACCTTATAAATTTATTGCCAGTTATGACTATAATGGTCATAATTTTCCTATGACATTAATTAATAATGAAATATCCTTTTTATATCTGTCCTGAAATGTCTATTTGTTATACCCTGACAAACACAACTTAACTATTAATTTATTATATGCTGTATATATATAATATATATGTATGTATATATTTATGCACCATACCTCTCACATTTAGCTGACCACTTGTGGATGCTGGATTTGCTGGGCGGTTCTAGGAAAGCTTCTGCCACAAATTGAACTTAACCTCGTGTCTTAGTGCAGTTATATTTTAAATTTCCTAATTGGGGTTTACAACATTAGTCCTAGCCAATTTAGAAATTGTAACCAGCAGGGTTAATTGCCTAATTAAATTTGCTTTTTCCCAATAAAATGTTAGTTATAATAGCTATATATTTATTTATGGCCCAATTTATAGTAATCAATTACACTAATTACTACAATGGTTACCACAAATATATTCATTTAATATAGATTACATTCAAATGTATGATTCCATAAAAAAATACTGTTCAAAAGTTCAAACATCCATTACTATATATGTTTCGTTATTTACATAGATATATTCATGCGATTAATGTAGTTATTTTCTTTTATTATCATAATCGTTATGTTTAATAATTTGATTTAACTAATAACCAAACATTCCATTTTATATTCAATCTTGAAATGAGTTTCTAAATCTTACAAAAAGATTGTCAACTATAATTATTGCAAATCATGCTCGAATATTGGAATAAACGTATTTCAAACCATAAGAAATATATATATATATATATATATATATATATATATATATATATATATTTATGTATATTTTGGAATAGTTGATGTAAACTATACACAAATATTTCTGTTTATTTTTACACACGAATTTACACAACTTTTTCCTTTTTCACTATTTGACATATTTCTTATTGGTTTCAAATAATGTCATTTTATTTAAAAAGAACAAAAAAGCACAATTTACAACAACTAAGTTAAACCCCAACAAAATTCAGAGCAGACAGGTTTATATCTTTTAAATCAAAATTACGTAATTTATCAGTTAACGCTGAAACTAGAGATCTCGAATAAAACTACATCTTAACAGTGTTTTATGGGACTAATTTCTAGAACTATAGTGTTTTAAAATAACCTTAATATATTTTAAACATAATACGACTACAAATTATAATATTATTCAAACCACAAATTGATAGTTTCAGATTTTGACAACATTCATAAGAAAATCTGATAGGCACTGTAACGACCCAGTAGATTTTCAACCTCGAAAATCGACACCAAACACCATGTCGACTATTCAAGCATTGAAAACACTAGATCATTAATAGAAATAGATTAGAGGGCAGGATAAGAAAGAAAGAAATATTAGGATAGAAGGAGAAGAAGAAGAACCAACACATAACACAAAGTCTCACATCACAACGGAACATAATATAATATCGAATTAAATCTTTACTAATAGCTTTAAAAATAATTACAATCATCAGAGTATGTCTACACATCTTGACAGTTATAATAATCTGTCCTCATAAAGAATAAACAGCGGAAAACGCCCTAAATATATATCTTACATCTGAAACTTCTCTAGCACGTCTTCTATAATTCGCAGCATCCACATCTAAACATGTAAAACCCGTAAAAACTCGAGCACCACAAATGTCGGATCACTCTGGTGAACCAGAGTGAGAAAAACACACTAAGTTTAAAAGCATCATTCAACTTGATTTAAAAGTTAAAATCTTTTCAAAAGAAATGGATAATCGTAAGAACAATCTACACATAAACACAGATGGTTTTTACCTTACGATAACCAACACGATTTTGAAATCAATATCTTTTCTGATATTATAATAGCGTCTAAATACAAATAAATATCAATCAACCAGAACGCTTGCATCTCACACTCTACATACATAGTATACAATCAAAACTGAATGCGATTATTGGAGAATATTTTCATGGCAAGGTATGGGAAACTGCCTTTATGACAATGTACCTCCGGAGATGAATACATTGGGGTTCAACAAGAACATCTTGCAATCCAGGCTAAACATGACCAACCCCTCACTTCGCTTGAGAATGCCTAATAAAACATTACCATGGTTGGGGGCTAACCAACTAAACCAATAACATACATATAAAATAAAGGAACAACTGAAAGCTTATGATTTCTCAAGATCAGGTAATGATATACCCTTTTAATGGGTGCGACTCACATAGCCACGCGACCTACCCGATTTTATTCCATTTTCGGTTGATGAGGCTTGAGGTCATACTTAAATTTTAGAACATCTGGCCACCATTCACTTTGAATGCCACATCGTCAGATCTGCCAAAAATCACTAATTGACGTCCACAAAAATACTCTAGTTGTTAAGCTAAGAGAATCGCCGTTCTCTGCACCAACTATGGCACGTTTTAAAGAAATCGATGTACATAACACCTTAGAATACTCTGTCAGACACTCATTGTAACACCCCACTCCCGCTATGATCACTCACTAAGGGAATGCCATAGCATCGGTGGAGTATTTTAGTGAATATAGAACAGAAAAATTACAACAAGACAGATATAAATAGTACTTGAAATTTAAAACATCATCTCATAACAGCGGAAGTAAAACATGTCTGGTTACATCATAAAACCACAATAAAAGACAAGTACAATATCCATCAAAATAAAGAAGTACATAATCCCACTCTCATACAATAGCCATGACAAAAGAAAAGATAACTGGGTAACTGGAGCTTTACATCTATCCAAGCTCCTAAAGACTGGAACAACAATCCGATCAAGCTCCACTACTGCTAGGATCCACCGTAGGACCTGAGGGTTGGGAAAAAAGATAAAAACAACGGGGTCAGACATAAGTCTCAGCGAGTCCTATAACTTTAACAATACAATCGTTAAAGTAACCAGAGAAGACATAAACTGATATACGGTAACTAATGGGGATGAATGGCTACAACAAGCAGTCAACTAAACTAAGATAAAAGATAAAGACGCATCTACCCTTCCAAAGGTAAATTACTAAACTGCACCACACCAGTCATTCCTAACTTAAAGGTTGATCCCACCCATGGACTTATAAAATTAACTTAATAGTTCTCGCGTACCCCTAGGTGACTAAGTAGACGCCACGGGGCCCTACAATCCACTAGGTGTACACACTACTCCCCATTCGATTGGCTCCCTAACGTAGATACCCGTGCTGGCCCCACCGTGGGGTGTACCATTCCCCAACGTGGCAACCTGATAAAATTAACGGTGCACAGCTTATATCTACACGATGCAACAACGTCTTATTTACCAGCCCGGGTCCACACACACATATGAAACCCGTTGGTCATGCGTTGCCACCGCTAACCCATTTTGGCCTCTTATAGTCAAGCCCAGTATGCGTGTCCCGTCCTCGACATGGGTCGAGCCCACTAAGATACGTATGGGTTACTGGTTGAAACGGGCCCCCAGCACAAGCCATCCCCCTAAGCTTGGCCCACACACTAGTGTTTCCCACTTAACCCTTTAATCATGTTTAATTACATGTTTCATCTTGGTTAAGTATTTTATCATATTTTCTATTGGCAACCACTAGCAATTTCCACATACCACCCAAGGTACCCACTTAACCCCCATGCCCCACTACATGCTTATCTGGTTAAGTGTTTCTAAATTGATTAACACCGTAACCGTGTAAATGACCCCTCACATCGGACCGTCATTTGTAGATGCCTGGTTAAGCCGGTAAACTCCGGGCAGTCTTACACTACAAACGGGTCCAACCTCGTGTCATTTACCCTTGTTACGTATTTAATTTATGATTAAGACCTCTCACATTGGACCGTCATTTGTAGATGCCTGGTTAAGCCGGTAAACTCCGGGCAGTCTTACACTACAAACGGGTCCAACCTCGTGTCTTAATCGATTAATTACTCCAAATTAATCACCCCCATAATTTGTGTTAATTATCATGTTTATTTTAGGAATATGGGTACACCTAACTTAATAGGCAAATTCCCAACTCCAAAGTGTGGGTACACCTAACTTAATAGGCAAATTCCCAACACATAGTATGGGTACACCTAACTTAATAGGCAAATTCCCATACTATGTTCATTTATTTTATGTTATGCATAATTATATTAATTTCACACAATCTTATTAACATACGCATTGAATTAACCCCATCGTTCCCACGTAATTTCGTTCTCATGACATAACACATATAAAAGGTGTCAACTTGCATATGTATGAACATGTTTCAAAGGTGCCATCTTGCATATTAACAAACACATAACTTGCATATGAACTTGCATAACATGTCACATAACTTGCATATAATCTTGTATAACATGTCACATAACTTGCATATAATCTTGTATAACATGTCACATAACTTGCATATAATATGTCACATAACTTGCATATAATCTTGTATAACATGTCACATAACTTGCATATAATCTTGTATAACATGTCACATAACTTGCATATTAACTTGCATAACATGTTACATAAACTTACATATTAACAAATACATGACTTGCATATAATATGTCACATAACTTGCATATGAACTTGCATAACATGTTACATAACTTGCATATGAACTCATAAACTTGCATATGTTACATACTTGCATATGAACTCATAAACTTGCATATGAACTTATAAACTTGCATATGAACTTGCATAACATGTTACATACTTGCATATGAACTCATAAACTTGCATATGAACTTGCATACCATGTTACATACTTGCATATGAACTCATAAACTTGCATATGAAGAAACATACAACTTGCATAATTATCATACATGTAACTTGCATATTAACATATGATCACAAAGCACAAAACTTGCATATTATCATACATGTAACTTGCATATTATCATACATGTAACTTGCATATTAACATATGATAACAAAGCACAAAACTTGCATAACCCACTAACATCATGTCATATGACTTAAAACCCATTAATCCCCAAACAAAACCATATGATCTCATCATATCTCATCTACTTAGTTTAGCAATTGATCATTAGAGTGATAGAAACTCACAACTAGCAAATTTGCACTCCAAATGAAGAAGATTAAGATGCTTAGAATGGATTAGAGATTGATTAGAGAGTGATTAGCTTGCAACCCTCTTCACAAATTAGTGGAGGCTCCTTCTAAGATTTAATTTGGCGGCATGAAGCCCTCAATTCTATTTTTAGTATGGATTAGGGTAGGTTTAGGGTGTATTTATAGATTAGGTGAGTGTTTTAGGCCCTTAGATTAACCCTAAATTAGATTAGGACCCTTAGATTTCGGAACTTTCCAGAAACCAGCCCTAAGACCAAGCCCAAACCCCAAACTGGTGCACCCAACCACAGAACTCTCTAGAAACTGTGCAGGTTTTCTGTCCCGACCTGGGCGCACTTCCCAAGTGCGCCAGTGTATTTTTGTACTGGCGCACTTCACAAGTGCGCCAGTGCATTTCTGGCCTGTTTCGGGTTTTTCTGCCTAACTTCGTTCGTCCATATCTCTTTCATACGTTACCCATTTTACGCAAACTCGGACTCTATTTCGCGTATTTTTCCGAGACGAACGCAATGACGCAGCCCGTTTCCCCTGATTCTCATATCTGAGATTAATTATACTTTAATTACTAACCATTAGTGTTAATTGAAATTCGGGGTGTTACATTCTCCCCTACTTAAAGGATTTCGTCCTCGAAATCTCTAAGTCAAGAAGAACGTATCCTACCAACCAAACAACCATCTACTAAACCATCAACCACAAGCAACCATTATCCTTAGAAACTTCTAATGATGTATGAACATATGCAGAAAGTGTGTGTATATGTCTGTATACTAATGCAAAATCAAGCGGTCTACTGATTCAGTCGACCTCCTTAATGCAAACCATGATAGTGCCATGCATCCAATATGTATGCGAAACCCTATTGACACATACAATTTCTATATGCGTGCACAACCATACACAAAAATGCATCATCCACATGATAACACAGCCATGATACATCCATCAATCTAACTACCACATCCATTTATGCGATATGCAACATGAAGTGACTGAGCCGATCTAGTGCCTAATGTGTGTGTAGATGCATTCACGAGCAACCACTAGCAAACAATTGCATCCACATGCATCCATCAACCATAACATGTTTCAAACACATGTTTCAACCATAGGCTTTACCCTATCTAAAGGTCATAGGTACTAACGAGAGGATATACTAAAGATAAGATAAGTACTAGACAAGCGATAAAGGAGAAGTTAAAAGACATACTCTCAAAAAGAAATGGGTACAAAGAACGCATCTTCGCTTCCGTCTCCCAAGTAGCATTGCTTTCGTCATCTCCCCATTGCACTTTAACTAGTTGAACTTCTCTGTTCCTCAACTTCCTAGTTTCTGACCCAAGGATGCGAGTAGGAGCTCGTCGAATCTCACATCACGCTCTACCTCTACATCTCTAAGCAAGCTCGGCTCTACCACTTCTGCGGTCTCATGTAAGCACTTCCTTAAATGTGATACATGGAATACATCATGAACACCACTAAGTCTGTCGGGCAACTCCACCCTATATGCCATCCGTCCAATCCTTTCCTTAATAGGAAACGGCCCAACAAACCTCGGTGCTAACTTCCCAACGGACCCAAAGCGAACAACATTTCTCAACGGAGATACTTTGACAAAAACCATGTCCCCAACCTCAAACTCAAGATCCGTCCTTCTCCGATCCGCATAAGATTTCTGTCTATCTTGCGCTGCCTTCATCCTTCTTCGAATCAAATCAATCTTCTCTGAAGTCTCTCTAACCATATCTGGCCCAAGCAAGATCTTATCCGTAGATTCCCACCAACATGTAGGAGATCGACAAGGCCTTCCATAAAGAGCTTCGAAAGGTGCCATGCCAATACTAGACTGAAAGCTGTTATTGTATGCGAACTCCACCAAAGGAAGATGTTCTTCCCATGTACCTCCAAAATCCAAGATACAAAGTCTCAAAAGATCTTCTAAGATACGGTTCACCCTCTCGGTCTGACCGTCCGTCTGAGGATGATATGCGGTGCTCAAACACAACTAAGTCCCTACCGCCTCTTGCAAACTTCTCCAAAACTCACTAGTGAAGATAGGATCTCGATCACTCACAATGCTGGATGGTACGCCATGCAATCTAACAATCTCTCTAACATAGACTGAAGCAAGCCATGGAGCGGTCCTCTTACTCTTCACGGGTATAAAATGGGCACTCTTGGTAAGTCTGTCTACCACAACCCAAATTCCCGTATTGCCCTTCCTCGATCTCGGTAACCCATCGATGAAATCCATTGAGACACTATCCCACTTCCATTGCGGAACTTCCAATGGGTGTAGCAACCCACCGGGTTTCCTTTGCTCCGCTTTAACTTGTTGGCACACTAAGCATCTAGCCACATACTCGGCCACATCTTTCTTCATACCGGCCCAGAAGAAAACTCTCTTCATATCTTGGTACATTTTGTCTCCACCGGGATGAATAGTCATTCTTGAACGATGTGCATCATCCAAAATAGCCTTCTTCAAACCCTCATCTTGCGGTACACAAAGTCTACCGTCTCTATGCAACCATCCCCTATCATCTATGGTGTATCTACCCAAATGGCTGGACGACTCCCCCCTTATAAGCTTCTCTACTAACTCAACCAACTGTGGGTCGTCACGCTGAGCCTCACCAATCCGTCCCAAAAGAGTAGGTCTAACCTCCAAGGATGCTAACAAACCAGGTACAAAGTCAACAGAAGGTCTGAAGTCGAACAAAGAAAGAAACTCCAAGCTTCGCCGTTCCACGAACAATGGACTCAAAGATAGCCTTTTTCTACTCAAGGCGTCCGCCACCACGTTACCCTTGCCAGGGGTATACGCTATCTCGAAATCATAGGATGCTAAGAACTCCATCCACCTTTGCTGTCTTAAGTTTAAATCCTTCTGAGAGAATAAGTACTTCAATGATTTATGGTCAGTGAACAACTCGAATCTCTCACCAAGAAGATAATGGCGCCAAGACTTAAGTGCGAAAACAATCGCGGCCAACTCTAGATCATGGGTAGGGTAATTCTTCTCATGCACTCTCAATTGCCTCCCTCCATAGGCTATTACCTTTCCCTCCTGCATAAAGACTGCGCCTAATCCTGTCCCACAAGCATCGGTATAAACAACAAATGACTTACTCCCATCTGGAAGCACTAAAACTGGAGCGGTGGTCAAAGCTCTCTTTAACCGTCGGAAAGCATCATCACAATCTACGTCCCATGAGAAAACCAGATTCTTCTTCGTCAAGCGGGTTAATGGGGCTGATATCTTCGCGAAGTCTTTGATGAACTTCCTATAATATCCTGCCAACCCCAAGAAACTTCTTACTTCGGTTGCATTTCTAGGAACTTTCCAATCCTGGATAGATACTATCTTTGCGGGATCCACAGCTATCCCTTCCTTAGAGACCACATGCCCTAAGAATCGCACTTCTCTTCTCCAAAAATGACATTTAGAGAATTTAGCTTTAAGACTATGTGCTCGAAGAGTCTCCAATACTTCTCTGAGATGTAAGGCATGCTCTTCTTCACTCTTGGAGAAGACCAAGATGTCATCCACAAAGACCACTACAAACTTATTCAGATACTCTCTAAACACTCTACTCATCAGATCAACAAAGTATGCAGGGGCGTTTGTCAACCCAAATGGCATCACAAGCCACTCATAAAAACCATCCAGAGTCCGGAAAGCAGTCTTCTCTATACTGTCCTCCGCCACTCTCAACTGATGAAACCCTGTAGCTAAATCCATCTGCGAAAACACTGAGGCGCCAACCAACTGATCAAAGAGATCATCTATCCTCGGTATTGGGTGTCTATTCTTCTTCATGAGCTTATTAAGTTCTCTATAATCCACACAAAGTCTGAGGGACCCATCCGCCTTCGTGGCAAACACTACTGGAGCTCCCCACTCCGATATACTTCGCCTTATGAACCCCTTCTCAAGCAACTCCCCTACTTGCTTATGAAGTTCTCTTCTCTCACGAGGAGCCATGTGGTGCACTGGCAAAGACACTGGTTTGGCATTATCCACCAAATAAATTCGGAAATCTATCTCCCGCTTCGGAGGCAAACCCTTCACCTCTTCAAACACATCCGGATATTCCCGGACCACTCTGACAGAACGCAAACTCTCGACCGAAGCATCGAGCGATTCAAGATAACTTAGCAAAACAGATTCCATGGGATTACAAGAGATCTCGAGAGTATTACCCAAGCGGGTCATAAGCCTGACAACTCTCCTTTCACAATCAAGAACGGCACCATTACTGGATAACCAGTCCATGCCCAAAATCAACCCATAGCCCGTGAAGCCCAATACAAAAGCATCACATCCAAACTCAACGCTAAGTATAGAAATCTTCAAACCCAAACATATCATAGACAGATATATGGAGCCCCCAATTGGGTTTGAAACAACCAAGGGATCATCAACTAGACTGGTGTCTAAGTGCAGTGACTCAACTAACGATGATGGGATAAAAGAATGCGATGCGCCAGAGTCAAACAAAGTACGAACTGGATGATCAAACAGAAAAACCAGACTTTCAACGGAAATAGTTCTACCTCTCTGCTGAATCGGTGGAACTGAGAGAGCCTGAACTTGCCCCCCTGCCTGAGCTGGTGCCATAAGAGCTTGCACCTGACCTCCTGAGGTAGACCTCGTCTTCTGCCCCTTCTTTGGGCAGTCCTTCACAAGATGTCCTGCTTCACCACAATGAAAGCAACCGGTCTTCTTCTTTTTGCGACAATCCTTGCTGAGGTGGCCTGGGGTCCCACAATTGAAGCACTTCTTCTTCTTCTTCTTCCCCTTGTCACCATTGCCTTTTCCACCCTTGCCTTGTTGTTGTTGTTGCGGTTTCTTCTGATCCCCCTTCTTCTCTGGTGCCTTAGAACTCTTATCATCCTCATGCATAAGTGCCATGTAGACAAGCTTCTCAAAGGTGGCCCCCATAGGAATGTGAGTCATAGCTATTCCTTGCAATGGTTCGTTCAAGCCTCTAACGAACCTCAAAGCCTTCTTCTCCGGTGTATTCACCAACTCTATGCCAAACCTTGCTAATTGATTGAATTTGTTGACATATTCTTTCACCGTGAGATTCCCTTGCTTCAAATTCAAGAACTTCTCCATAAACAGATTCTCTTCCGCCCTTGAGAGAAACTTATCCCCAAACCTTTGCTTGAAATCTGCCCAAGAGTCAACAGGGCGTTCTCCATTAGTGACCTCCCACCAGAATGAGGCCTCTCCATACATTAACCAAGCCACCAACTTGACTTTCTTTCCCTCTTCCACTTCAAAGATATCTAGCAACTCTTCCACTTCCTTAAGCCAATCTCTAGCCTCTACGAAAGTCTCTGAACCTATAAAAGGTTTTCCTCCTATAGCCTTGAACTCCTAGCAAATCTTAGCAAAATTATCCACTCTAGGCTGAGGAGGAGGAGCGGTTGTCTCTGGTGTAGTAGCATTGGCTGGATCCGCAGCCGCGGCCCTAGCCTCTTGTAACCTCCTATACCATAGTGGTATAACTAAGCCCTCCGGGATGTTAAGATCTTCAGCCATGTTGAAACGAAAGAGGAAAGATTCAAAAAGGAGATTCCGAAAGATAAAGATATGGCTATTGGGGATTATGCTTTTCTTTTTCAAAAACTTTTCTCTTAAAAGACATGTTTTTGAAAATACTTTTTCCAAAAATAATACCTTTACTATTTAAAAAAAAATATTTTTCTCGAAAATTTATCTGTTCCGGTAACCTTCAGCTCTGATACCACGTGTAACACCCCACTCCTGCTATGATCACTCACTAAGGGAATGCCATAGCATCGGTGGAGTATTTTAGTGAATATAGAACAGAAAAATTACAACAAGACAGATATAAATAGTACTTGAAATTTAAAACATCATCTCATAACAGCGGAAGTAAAACATGTCTGGTTACATCATAAAACCACGATAAAAGTCAAGTACAATATCCATCAAAATAAAGAAGTACATAATCCCACTCTCATACAATAGCCATGACAAAAGAAAAGATAACTGGGTAACTGGAGCTTTACATCTATCCAAGCTCCTAAAGACTGGAACAGCAATCCGATCAAGCTCCACTACTGCTAGGATCCACCGTAGGACCTGAGGGTTGGGAAAAAAAGATAAAAACAACGGGGTCAGACATAAGTCTGAGCGAGTCCTATAACTTTAACAATACAATCGTTAAAGTAACCAGAGAAGACATAAACTGATATACGGTAACTAATGGGGATGAATGGCTACAACAAGCAGTCAACTAAACTAAGATAAAAGATAAAGACGCATCTACCCTTCCAAAGGTAAATTACTAAACTGCACCACACCAGTCATTCCTAACTTAAAGGTTGATCCCACCAATGGACTTATAAAATTAACTTAATAGTTCTCGCGTACCCCTAGGTGACTAAGTAGACGCCACGGGGCCCTACAATCCACTAGGTGTACACACTACTCCCCATTCGATCGGCTCCCTAACGTAGATACCCGTGCTGGCCCCACCGTGGGGTGTACCATTCCCCAATGTGGCAACCTGATAAAATTAACGGTGCACAGCTTATATCTACACGATGCAGCAACGTCTTATTTACCAGCCCGGGTCCACACACGCATATGAAACCCGTTGGTCATGCGTTGCCACCGCTAACCCATTTTGGCCTCTTATAGTCAAGCCCAGTATGCGTGTCCCGTCCTCGACATGGGTCGAGCCCACTAAGATACGTATGGGTTACTGGTTGAAACGGGCCCCCAGCACAAGCCATCCCCCTAAGCTTGGCCCACACACTAGTGTTTCCCACTTAACCCTTTAATCATGTTTAATTACATGTTTCATCTTGGTTAAGTATTTTATCATATTTTCTATTGGCAACCACTAGCAATTTCCACATACCACCCAAGGTACCCACTTAATCCCCATGCCCCACTACATGCTTATCTGGTTAAGTGTTTCTTAATTGATTAACACCGTAACCGTGTAAAGGACCCCTCACATCGGACCGTCATTTATAGATGCCTGGTTAAGCCGGTAAACTCCGGGCAGTCTTACACTACAAACGGGTCCAACCTCGTGTCATTTACCCTTGTTACTTATTTAATTTATGATTAAGACCTCTCATATTGGACCGTCATTTGTAGATGCCTGGTTAAGCCGGTAAACTCCGGGCAGTCTTACACTACAAACGGGTCCAACCTCGTGTCTTAATCGATTAATTACTCCTAATTAATCACCCCCATAATTTGTGTTAATTATCATGTTTATTTTAGGAATATGGGTACACCTAACTTAATAGGCAAATTCCCAACTCCAAAGTGTGGGTACACCTAACTTAATAGGCAAATTCCCAACACATAGTATGGGTACACCTAACTTAATAGGCAAATTCCCATACTATGTTCATTTATTTTATGTTATGCATAATTATATTAATTTCACACAATCTTATTAACATACGCATTGAATTAACCCCATCGTTCCCACGTAATTTCGTTCTCATGACATAACACATATAAAAGGTGTCAACTTGCATATGTATGAACATGTTTCAAAGGTGCCATCTTGCATATTAACAAACACATAACTTGCATATGAACTTGCATAACATGTCACATAACTTGCATATAATCTTGTATAACATGTCACATAACTTGCATATAATCTTGTATAACATGTCACATAACTTGCATATAATATGTCACATAACTTGCATATAATCTTGTATAACATGTCACATAACTTGCATATAATCTTGTATAACATGTCACATAACTTGCATAACATGTTACATAAACTTACATATTAACAAATACATGACTTGCATATAATATGTCACATAACTTGCATATGAACTTGCATAACATGTTACATAACTTGCATATGAACTCATAAACTTGCATATGTTACATACTTGCATATGAACTCATAAACTTGCATATGAACTTATAAACTTGCATATGAACTTGCATAACATGTTACATACTTGCATATGAACTCATAAACTTGCATATGAACTTGCATAACATGTTACATACTTGCATATGAACTCATAAACTTGCATATGAAGAAACATACAACTTGCATAATTATCATACATGTAACTTGCATATTAACATATGATCACAAAGCACAAAACTTGCATATTATCATACATGTAACTTGCATATTATCATACATGTAACTTGCATATTAACATATGATCACAAAGCACAAAACTTGCATAACCCACTAACATCATGCCATATGACTTAAAACCCATTAATCCCCAAACAAAACCATATGATCTCATCATATCTCATCTACTTAGTTTAGCAATTGATCATTAAAGTGATAGAAACTCACAACTAGCAAATTTGCACTCCAAATGAAGAAGATTAAGATGCTTAGAATGGATTAGAGGTTGATTAGAGAGTGATTAGCTTGCAACCCTCTTCACAAATTAGTGGAGGCTCCTTCTAAGATTTAATTTGGCGGAATGAAGCCCTCAATTCTATTTTTAGTAGGGATTAGGGTAGGTTTAGGGTGTATTTATAGATTAGGTGAGTGTTTTAGGCCCTTAGATTAACCCTAAATTAGATTAGGACCCTTAGATTTCGGAACTTTCCAGAAACCAGCCCTAAGACCAAGCCCAAACCCCAAACTGGTGCACCCAACCACAGAACTCTCTAGAAACTGTGCAGGTTTTCTGTCCCGACCTGGGCGCACTTCCCAAGTGCGCCAGTGTATTTTTGTACTGTCGCACTTCACAAGTGCGCCAGTGCATTTCTGGCCTGTTTCGGGTTTTTCTGCCTAACTTCGTTCGTCCATATCTCTTTCATACGGTACCCATTTTACGCAAACTCGGACTCTATTTCGCGTATTTTTCCGAGACGAACGCAATGACGTAGCCCGTTTCCCCTGATTCTCATATATGAGATTAATTATACTTTAATTACTAACCATTAGTGTTAATTGAAATTCGGGGTGTTACACTCATCCATACAAGTCATCCAGGAGCAGTGAAACACCCCATCTCTATTAAGGTCACTCACAAAGGGAATACCTTAACTTTGGTGGAGCATTTAGGTAAAAGATGCAAATGAATTACAAGACCGACAAATATATCAGCGGAAAATAAAGTCATTTTATTAACAACTTAATTCAGTCAAGCTTTTACAATGGTTATCTCAGTCATACTTAAAAGTAATACATAGAACTTCCGTCTTGATTCAAAAACTTCCAAGTATAAAAGAAGCATAAAAATAACAATGATATTCCCCAATAAAGCATGAACCAGCCATAGCAGTGGAAAATAGAGTCCAAAGCAATACATCGACTATCTTCGAGCTTGGAAAGAAAACTGAGCTTAGTGGTAACATTTCCTCCCTATGAACCTGGGGGGGAGGGGGACGGAAGAAAAGAGGCGAAACAAAACTAGGTCAGACATAAGTCTGGTAAGTCCAGTGACTTTTAGCATATAAACAGGCAAAAGCATCATGACATGAATAACTGAATATAAGACAATACCATGATAATAGGGATAGCAAGATAACATAGGATAAGCATAAGGTATGATAAGGCAAGATAAACTGAATGCGCTTCTACTCTTTCTCTGCTTCGCTACTACTTTGTTATTCTGATTTCTGTATCTATCTCTGCACCACCTAACTAGTGTCCCAACTAGAAATCTGTATAAAATGATAACGTGATCCCAATCCCCATAATTGCGGTAGCCTTCAGATGTACATCTACCGTGAGAATTCCACCTCAATCAGCCTAATTGCCATGAATATGTTAGATGTACCCTTACTACTCTATCGATCGGCTCTTTAATTGCATTAATGTTCCATGTGTCTATGTCAGTCGTCTCTCTCTTGCGTGTAGATACCCCGTACTGGTCCCACCATAAGGTGTATCAATCCTTATGATAGCAACCCGTCACGATTCAAGATGCAGAGTGTATAACTACTGGTACTCAGTGCCTACTTTTTCCCACTTCGGAGTACGTGCACGTACGTAAACCGTCGGAACCTACATTGGCGTATACCCTGCCGATGTTTGACTGCTTATAATCAGCCCAGTAATCGTGCCCCACCCTATATAGTTTCAGGGTACCATGATACATCTATGTGGGTTACGGCTGAAATGAGTCCTCGTTGCTAGGGTTTCCTGCTAGTTAAGTTTGTGGGCCTATATTTACAAATATTACCCACCTACATGAGATGTACTTAACCCTCCCACTAATTCTAGCATGTTTTCTTAACGGTTAAGTTTGTGGGCCTATATGTACTAATATTACCCACCTACACGAGATGTACTTAACCCTCCCATCGATTCAAGCATGTTTATTTAACAGTCAAGTTTGTGGCCCTATATTTTCTAGTATTACCCACCAACCCGGACTTAACCCTCCCGCGCATCATGTCATACTGGTTAAGTGTTTCTTGTTAACTTAACCCCACGTGTTCATCATGTTGTATTGGTTAAGTGTCATTAGTCAGTTCAAGTTAATTTAGCCCACCTACTTGTCATGTTACATAGGTTAAGTGTTGCCTTCTTGTGTCAACTTAACCCTACCACAAATCAAGTTACATTGGTTAAGTGTTGCCCCCTTGTTTTAACTTAACCTTACCACAAATCAAGTTATATTGGTTAAGTGTTTCTTATTACTTTACCCTACCCATTCATCATGCTATACTGGTTAAGTGCTTCCTATTAACTTAACCCTAGCCATTCATCTTGTTGTATGGTTAAGTGTTCTCATTACTTAACCCTAGTCATTCATCTTGTTATATTGGTTAAGTGTTCTCATTACTTAACCCTAGTCATTCATCTTGTTATATTGGTTAAGTGTTCTCATTACTTAATGTAATAACCCGAAAATCTAGGCCAGTTTAAAAATTTTATTTTGGCAACTTTAGCGAATTTTGAATATTTAAAATGAATTATTTTAAAAAATATCGACGAGAAATTTATTTTGAATATAATTCGAATGTATATATTTATACGCGTCGTCGTTACAAAGTAAATAATTACATCGGTGTGGTTCGCTAATCTCGACTAGTTTAGGAAACCATAATTTGGTTTAATACGACATCCAAAGGAAGATTAAAGGATAAATTTTAAAGAATTTATCTTGGATAAAATTGTTGGGAACCTTTCCCTAAGAATATGAAATTTAGAAACTAGCTGTAGGTTAGCCAAGAAGAATGGTCTCCTGGTATTGATCTGATGTTGGTTTCGGCCTTCGGGGTTAATATTTGGGAAATTGTTCTCTTGTTGATTTACGGTTAGTAGCTACTGAATTGGAATGAGGCGTATGTTGTGTTTGTGTAACATTTGTTTTTAATATACGCGGGTTGTTCGGAAAGTCCGGGTTTATACCCATTCTGAATAACCGATTCGACGATATGTCGAAGATGAAGACAGTGGTTGAAGACCGGAAGTCTTCACATCGTTTGGATAATTACTGACGATCCTGATTGGGCTGTACACCCAAGAGGACGAAAATAGTTGGTGGTCGTCCAGACGTACTTGGAGATCGATGGATATGCGAGGAAAGTGCCTCCGGTTTCGTTCAGACCCAGAACGAACTTGTAAATGGATTGTGTGTTTGACATTGGATTTTATTCTGTGTTGATTGATTTCTGTTAAATATATATCTGTTTGGCGGCGGAGAATTTATTCTCTTTCTTAACGCCCTTCTCTGAGATGTACGAGCTTAGAAATTATATATCGATAGATATCAATCGCATGGCATGAATTGCCTTTGTGGCACGCTAAGTTGCATGGATCAAGGCTTCTGTTGAAAAGCAAAGTCTTGTGGTTGATGATCAAAGCATGGTCTACATGGCAGCTTTGTGTATAACGTGAATTCGCGAGCCTCACACCTCGGTATGAGTCAAAAACGGGATGAGGACCCAAGGAGTGCACGACGTTTCTTTCTAGCTATGGGTGGTGTCAGTGACCTACCAGCCCTGACATTTATATACTTTTCAACTTGTGGTTTGGATGCGAGGCGCCTCGATTATAGGTCCTATAGGGCCGGGAAACGTGTGTTCAGGAATAATTAATCCTCAAACGTAAGAGAGGACCGATCTTGGAGGATCCCAGGGTTACCCAGTGTGTGTAGTCCTGAGGCATTTGCTAGAGTGTCTCGAAGCGGAGAGGAGCTTGCCCCTTGCCTTGGCTCATGACGGAATCCAATTTCCAATACGTGATATTGCAGTTTTAATTGTAGAACTAGTATGGCGACATAGTAGATGGTAGCTATGCCGCCTATGATTGATATTTATGATTGAAATTGTTTTGGCACTATACACCTATAATAGTATCAAATAATGTGTTTAAACGTATCAAGCATGCTTTGGCTGTTATAAGGGAAAACCCTATCCTCCGGCTTGCGTTGCATTGTGTGATGGGACCTGGGTCTTATAACAGCTTAATTTATCTTTATTTAGCATTGCGCTGTTTGTTCTATGCACTGGTATTCTTGGGAGGAAACCCGTTCCGTGTTATACGGCGTGGTCCCTTGATTTACCTAACTTTAAAACCAATATTAATAACTGTTTTAGTTCTCACACCAGTCACATGACTGACCTGGAGTTTATTGTTTTAACCTAAACTCTGGGTGCCCCTATTTTCCGCACAAGCATCTAGTAGTTTCGGTTTTGCAGATTTATATTCACAGGATCCTGATTTACAGCTGGAACGATGCCCGGAAAGCTCTGTATCCGTGTATCACTTTCAGTTGTGTTTTGTATATTTTTCCGCTGTTATGTATTTATTGTAATCTCTGATATTTATCGAATGTAATTTATTCATTTATACTCTGTATATTCTTGTATCTGATGGAATTGTTGTAATAACAATGAAATGTTCTTATGTCTGCGTTCTATTTTTTCCTGTTCTAAAACGATCAGGGGTTTCAAACGGTCCAGATCAGTTTAACGACTGATTCGGATCGAGCGAAATTCCCGGCCGTCACACTTAACCCTAGTCATTTCTTAGCATGTCCTGTTCATTTGCATTAATTGATTTATTAATGCACCAAACTCTCACATTAGATATGTGTTGTTGCGGTTATTGGATGTGTCGGGCGGTTCCAGGCAGTTTTACACCATAACTCAATCTAACCTCGGGTTTTTCTTGGACATGATGCATTAACCTCTCACATTAGATAGGTGTTGTTGTGGTTACTGGATGTGTCGGGCGGTTCTGGGCAGTTTTACACCCCAATTCAATCTAACCTCGGGTTAGGCATATTCATCTTTTCACTAATTTACATATTTACAAATTAAATGTAAATTATTCGCAATTGTTGTCAATTTCAGATTATGCAACATTTCCCATAAATGTCCAAGTCTAGATTTATATGCTAATTATCCCAACAAGTCATATTCCAATTCTCAAGTTATGCCCAACAAAGCTAATTGCAAGTTATGACCCCCAAATTCAAGTTTTCGAGTTATTACTCAAATTAGGCTACTTTTAATCTTCCCAAGTTTGTACTTATAGTCGCGCCCCAATACCCCAATATACATTATTCTTTGGCGTCTCAACCAATGTTATGCCCAATCTAGATTAATTTTCCAATTTACAGTTTGCGCCAAATCAAGGTTTAATATTTCAATTTTCCCCAAGTTCACAACAAGGACAATTGTGCCCCAAATCATAAGTTACAAAATTATGTTACATCAGTACCAAATAGACTATTCCCCATTACCCCCACATTCCAATCGCACATATAATAAGTTTTGGTCTAGATTCGAGGTTAATCTAGACTCATAAAATAAATGGGACGAAAGAAGAACATAAACGAGAAACAAGCATTAAAATGGTAGATATGTCAAATATAATATTTTGGACCTAAGAGGATTGCAGATTTGTTAGAGTTGGAGTATAACAAAGATAGATCTGATATAAATAACATCATGAACCAAAAAGGATTATATATCAGATGTCCAGCAAAGACATGCATGATTGAATAATAACTTCCTAGGCATGTAAATCATTGATTCAATAGAAAGATAGGAATTAACCTAAAAGATTTGTCTTATCATCAAGCATGAACATAGGTCCATTCCATTACATGCCAAAATCACTATTAGATGTTTGAATCTGAAAATAACTTGAACTAACATGTTTACAGTACAATTTGCGACCCAAATCCTAAGTTATATATCCAATATATTTTATGCCTTAAATCTCAAGTCATATGTCCGATATTTTATGCCTCAAATCTCAAGTCATATGTCCAATACTTTATGTTTTGAAAACAACTCAATTGTGCCCAATTATACACAACTTAACACTTTTCCCAAATTTTAGCGCAGGTCATGTCCAAATCACATTTTATGCCCAATTTTATTTCCAACGTACATTCATCTCTTATGAGATCTGGCACAGGCTCGCAGTAGCCTGGCTATAAAACAAAAAGGGAAGAAGGAAAGAAGGGACAAAGAATGGACGTAATATTATCAACGAGATAAATCCAAAGGATATTGGAAGACAGGCATAATCTCAGATCCAGATTGATTACAATGTTAGAATCACACTTAACTTTTATTTTTGAAAGTAACATGAACTTACAAATTGTAGAACGGTCTTTAATTCTGGGATCTATATTCTGAAACTGAATAGCTCTCCCTTGAAGTAAAATATTTGTCCTTCTAATTTAGATTTGATTTGATTCTTAGAAAATAGTTTTTGAAGTCATTTAATTAGATTTTGGATCTATACTTGAATTCTAACTTGATTCTGCTTGAGCAGCATAACCCCGTTTTTGATTTATTTTTATATGAATTAGGGTAGAGTATTGTAAAAACCCGTAACTTCCCCGTAAAGGAAAGTGGCGGATAGTTCGAGAACAAGCCACAACAGAACACATACAGAAGAACATTTCATTGTATATTACAACAATGCATCAGATTACAAGAATATACAGAGTATGAATAAATATTACACAGAAATATCAGAGATTTAAATTACATTTAAATAAATTGCAGCGGAAAATAATACAATACACAACTAGAAGAGATATACGGATACAAAGCTTTCCGGATATCGTTCCAGCTGTAAACCAGGATCCTGTGAATATAAATCTGCAAAACCAAAACTACTAGCTGCCCGTGTCAAAATAAGGGCACCCAGAGTTTAGGTTAAAACAATAAACTCCAGGTCAGTCATGTGACTGGTGTGAGAACTAAAACAGTTATAAATCTTTATTTTTAAAGTTAGGTAAATCAAGGGACCACGCCGTATAACACGGAACGGGTTTCCTCCCAAGAATACCAGTGCATAAAACAAACAGCGCAATGCTAAATAAAGAAAAATGAAGCTGTTATAAGACCCAGGTCCTATCACACAATGCAAACGCAAGCCGGGGGATAGGGTTTTCCCTTATAACAGCCAAAGAATGCTTGATACGCTTAAAAAAATCATTTGATACTAATAAGTGCATAGTGTATAAAACAACTTCAAATCATAAGTATAAATCATAGGCGGCATGAGCGTCCCATGCCACTATGTCGCCACATATAGGTTTACAATCAAAACCGCAATGTCGTATTGGAAGTTGGGTTATCATTTATGGTATGAACCGAGGCTAGGGGCAAGATCCTCTACCGATTTGAGACGCTCTAGTCCGTGTCTCAGGAACAGCCGCAACTGCCCCCTGGATCGTCAGGGCCGGTCCACCGATGTGGATTATAATGCCTGAACAATACGTTTCTCCGCCCTTTGGGGCGTAAGCCTGGCCCGTCAGCCGACCAGAAGCATCGGCCGAAACCGATATCACGAGGCGCCTCGCTTTTCAGCAAGTAATAATAAGCAATATCCACATGAGTCAAACTCATCAGCCAGTTCAAGCACTGACGCCACTCATAACTAGAAAGAAAACGCATGTCCCCCCTGAGGTCCGTCTCCCGTTTTTGATTCATACCGGGTGTGATACTCGCGAATCAACGTTACACAAAGCTACGCCACAAAGGCCGTGCTTCGATCATCAACCACAAGACTTTGCTTTTCAACAGAAGCCTTTATCATTTGCATCTTAGCATGCCACACAGGCAATTCACTCCATGCGATTGATATCCATCAATATATAACCCCTGAGCTCGTACGTCTCAGAGAAGGGCGTTAAGCAAGAGAATAAATTCTCCGCCGCCAAACAGATATATATTTAATAGAGATCAATCACACGGACTAAAATCCAATGTCAGACACACAGTCCATTTACAAGTCCGTTCTGGGTCTGAACGAAACCGGAGGCACCTAGTACCCCGCATATCCATCGATCTCCAAGTACGTCTGGACGATCACTAACTGTTTCCATCTTCTTGGGTGTACAGCCCAATCAAGATCATCAGTTATCACCCAAACGACGTGAAGACCTCCGGTCTTCGACCATCGTCTTCATCTTCGACTTATCGTCGTATCAGTTATTCAGAATGGGATAAACCCGGTCTTTCCGAATAACTCACGTATATTTAAATAAGTGTTACACAAACACAACATACGCCTCATTCCAATTCATCAGTCACTAAACGTAAATTAATCAAGAGAATAATTCCCCAAACATTAACCCCGAAGGCCGAAACCAACATCAGATCAATATTCAGAAAACCATTCTGCTTGGCTAACCGACAGTTAGTTTCTAAATTTCACGTTCATAGGGAAAGGTTCCCATTAATTTTTTATCAAAGATAAATTCTTGAATTTATGCTTTAATCTACTTTTGAATATCAATTCAAACTAGTCGGGATTAGCGAACCTTACCGAAGTAATCATTTGTTTTAATTTCCCAATCCCAACCTATTCATCCCATGAAGTAAAACTGGTTATACTTCATATCTAACACCACAGTGTTATCGGTAAATTCAATTACCATTTCACGTTCAAATCTAATTAAAGATTTAACTATCGCCTGGAGCAAAACTGGTGATACTCCATTCTCGATCATTTCAATCTAATCAAAGATTCATTAAAACTCCACTTAGTTTTAATCGTTAACTGGGTTAAAGAATCAGTGTCGTTTAAAACACGGTTCACAATAAACCCAAAATCACATTCATTAATTATCGGGTTAAAGAACGAGTGTTATTTAAAACACTGTTCACGATAAACCCAAAAATCAACATCGATTCAATCCCAATTAAATATTATTTAATTGGTACACTTCATTAAATCTAAATAAAAAGATTTAATCTTTTCTCTACTGGGTTCAAGAACAGTGTTAGTGAAGACACCATTCACGACAAACCCCAAATCACATTTGATATTCAATACAAGGCTCTGAATAGAAAATATACCGGCTTATATTCAATATCAAATTCCACGACTAACAGATGTCGTATTGGAAATAACGATATAAATATATCTTTCAAATTTCCATAACAACACCTGTATAATCACGAATTCCAACATCGAAATATTCCGAAGACAATTTCGATTCAAATCCACTCCAATGCAATCATTGGAAATTCTGGTTATTTTTAAAACCCTTTTCAAATTCAATTTATTTATTTAAAAATAAATAGAATTATATTTCTAGTTCAAAACTAGTTCATTTCGATAAAAATCTATTTTTATCTTTTCAAACATGAAGTTTTTCATCCCAAATCTTTCTAAATCATTTCTTATGATTTTACACAAATTATTACTATTTTTAATAATTTTATCAAGGCCTGTGCAGTCGATTTCCATCAACGGTCATCGAACTGCACTTACAGTGACCTTTTTCGAATTTGATTTGGACGTATTTCCAAATCCAACCGTTAGATTTCAAATTTCTAACATTCATTAGAAAGCTCTTTTCGATACGAACCCAACGGTTCCGGTTTTAGGAGAATCCGACGGTCGGATCTCCCGCAATGTCCGTTTGAAATAAATGGTCGAAATTCACGAACTGCCGCGGCGCGGCGCGTTCTATTCAGGCCATTATATTATATATATAATATATATATAATATATTTCGTCGGTTTCTATTTAAAACGAATTATATAAATAGTTTTAAATTCAATTCAAAAGCAATTTCAATTTCCGTTTCAATTCAAATCAAAATTGAATTCTTATCTATAAATTCGTTTTAAAATTCATTTCTGTTCAATTCAAATTTCAATTCAATTTGAATTCGTTTCAATTTGCTTCCAATGCAATTTGAAATCGTTTTCAATTCAATTCATTTCGAAATCGTTTTCAATTCAATTCATTTCGAAATCGTTTTCAATTCAATTCATTTCGAAATCGTTTTCAATTCATTTCATTTCGAAACCGTTTTCAATTCATTTCATTTCGAAACCGTTTTCAATTCATTTCATTTCGAAATCGTTTTCAATTCATTTCATTTCGAAATCGTTTTCAATTCATTTCATTTCGAAATCGTTTTCAATTCATTTCATTTCGAAATCGTTTTCATCGATATAAATATCGTTCACGTCAAAATGGCGTCAATCTAATCAATACGGCTTCATATATTTCTATTTTCAAATATTCTATTTCAAATATTTCTTTTTCAAAATAGTTGTCAATACTAAAATATTTCGTTCAACACATGACCAATCTCAATGGATGAGTACTGTCAACACATGAACCTTTATTTTATATTGATAAAGATATAAATTTTATTACTAAAATATTTCGTTCAACACATGACCAATCTCAATGGATGAGTACTGTCAACACATGAACTTTTATTTTATAATATTCTTTATCTTTCAAATTGGAATGAGGCCCAATCAATTACCATATAAAGTTAATTATATGGATTTTCATACAACACATGTATATAATAACATTGAAAATAATCAACCATCAACCAAAGTGCACTACACTGTAAAAGCATCAAATATAGATATTCAACGCTTATAACAGCCTGTCAATCAATCGATCGACATATTTAATCAATCAGGATGAGTGAACTTCAAATTTCATCCCAACACCCGTGTGGGGTTTCAAACAATCAAACACATATTTTATTTGTGCTGTTGGGCGATGTGTAAAATTTATCGTCCCAATCAATGTCATTCAAATAGGTGTACATAAACAAACCGTCTGGTTTGTAAATGAATATTCTATTTTATTCACTTCACGTTAAAAATTATATTTTTAACGATAAAACATTTTATTTCAACCTATGAAATTCTATTCAATTCATTTACACAATAAAATGATATTTTTATTTTTCTAACATATTTTAGAAAATTTCGGCGGCATAACGGCACGATACTAGAAACGGGACAAGGCCTAGCCTCATCCCCGGTCTAGTGAAGGCCCACGCCATTCACACATCAATCAAATCAATTTCATTATGCAAACCACAAAATTTGGAGTAAGTGTCTAACCTAGCCTTACTCCTTCGCCTTATAACGGCGCACGTCTAATCCTAACCAATTTATCGATTCGATTTTTCAGACCACAAACCACATTCAAACCAATATCGCAATCAATAACCAAACAGCCAAACAAACAAGTCCATGGTCTGTGGACGATTGTGTCGGGTGCTACTAAACACCGTCTGCATCCTAGTATATATATATAACTAGAAAATAAATTGAAGAGTGAGAAATTCTCACCTATAGCTATCCAGCTTCACGACACTCCTATTGCAGAAAACCTTGTCGTTCTCCCTTTTTTGTCATCTTCGTTGCCCGCGGCCACTACATATGTAAAAATCGAATTTTTACTTCGTTATTCAATATATAAAAATCACATTTTTAATTCGAAGTTCAATATATAAAAATCACATTTTTAATTCGAAGTTCAATATATAAAAATCACATTTTTAATTCGAAGTTCAATATATAAAAATCACATTTTTAATTCGAAGTTCAATATATAAAAATCACATTTTTAATTCGAAGTTCAATATATAAAAATCACATTTTTAATTCGAAGTTCAATATATAAAAATCACATTTTTAATTCGAAGTTCAATATATAAAAATCACATTTTTACACCGCCTTCATGATAATAAAAACCAAAACTTTACCCTTTAAAATCTTTTCTACTTTCTTCACATAAAAATTGTCTCTTTCTTCATTTTTTTATTACTTCAAAACTGAAAATAAATCATGGTTTTATATAAAAACAAACTAAACAAAAACCATGTTTTTATATTTAAAAGATCTGAATTTTTATAAATTTTAAAACAATGCCATTTTTATTTATAAAAATCATATTTTTAAACTTTCAAAAATAATGCTAATTTATATTTTTGAACAATGCAAACTCATTATTTTTAAATCATGCTATTTTTAAATTCAAAATCATATTTTATTTTCAATGCTTTTATATAAAAACTGATTCAAACTATGCATAGGTTGAACAAAATAATTAGCTTAAATAAATAAATAAATAAATAAATAAAAGAACAAAACCTTTCTTCCTCCTTTCAGAAATCTGCTCCTCCTCCATTCCTGTACAACCATGTATCACCGTGCTCCTCTCCCTCTTCCCAATAGCCTCGACACTCAACGAAACCTTAAACGAATACCATAAACGAACTCCTCTTCACAAATGCATCGACCTCCATCCAACATCGTACAACTCGAGCTCAAGGACCAAAAGGCGTCGCACTACCCTCACCGACGCTCTACAGGAAAGTGCGAAACTTTTTTTTTTCTTTGCATCGAAACACCTCAATAAATCACAACAAACACTACTCTCTTCCCTCAACTCAAAAACGAACTCAAATTCTTGAATTGACATCTCCTTCGTCATATATGTTGAACCCTAGCGCGTAGTGGAAAGTTCCAGCGAACTTGAACAGCTTCGAAATAGAAGAAACAAGTATGGAATTAAAGAACAAATGACAAGGATTTCATAAACATATGATTTGAGATTTTCAGATTTTTATTTGATTTTAATTTGAATTTGCAAACCACGATTATCGTTTGCTGAAGAAGGGAAGAGAGCGGCTGAGAGGAATTAACCAATGAAGACGAAAATGAGGGGTTTGACCAATTTTTTTTAATATTTATACCATTTTTTATTTATTCATTTTTTTCAAAATTTCGAAATTTAACATTCCAATCTCCAAACGAATCCCAACGAGTGTCGCCCCTAGTGTAATACCCCTATTTCGGACACAATGGGATAGGTATCGTGAGCCAATTCTATCGTTTCGATCAGTTTTGCTTTAAAATAAAATATAAATCAATTTATATTCAATTTGAAAGTACATTTCAAATTTCTGTGGCCACATACTAGCTCTAAAAATTCCCGAAAAATTATTTCTAGCTTCGCATTGACCATACGGTCCTAATAAAACTAGTTTCGTCGAATTCTGACACCGTTAGAAAAATGGCCAATTTCCAGTCGATTAAAATCAACTGAAACTGATCAAACGCGTTTTCCTTTGCCACGCTCACATATTGATTCTAAAAATTATGAAATTTGGAATCTAGCAATAACTTTACATCACGGACCCAACAAAACTGGTTTCATCGAAATCCGAGGTCGTTTGCAAAATGTCCATTTTTAAGGGCCTTATATATATAAAAATATATATAAATTCCACAGCGACTATTTCTAATTTTAAACTGGACATATCTTATCATTTCTAAGATGAAATCTCAGTTTGTCAACTTCGTTACTAAGATATAGTTATACAGATTCAAATATTTCTTGTTTCGTTCAATTCTGACTTATATTGAATTCTGTATATTCATTTGAAATTAGAAATCGAATTTTCGAACTACCGCGCCATTTTCAATTCCTTTTATAATTATATATAATTATTATATATTCTAACGACGACGTATATAAATATATTCGTTCGAATTCTATTCAAAATAAATTTTTCGACGATATTATTTAAAATAATTCATTTTGAATATTCAAAATTCGCTAAAATGGCCAAAATAAAAATTTCAAACTGGCTCGCATTTTACGGGTTGTTACAATCTCCCCCACTTAAAACTTTTCGTCCCCGAAAAGGAACAAAGTCGAAAGTGGTTTGATTAATCAACTCTACGTTCGATCTGGCTTTCATTCTCCAACTTTTCAGTTTCTGAGAATTTTCAAAATTTCAAAAATTTGGCTAACACCCTAAATTTTTGAAAAATTTCGCCATAACCTCCCCTGCACCGGGAGCATCGGGGAATTTCAAATAGCTTCCCCGGTCCTTCAGATCTCAAAAAGAAAAAGAAAAAGCCAAGCGGCTAGCCAATAGGCTCATAAAATCATCATCACCCAAACAATACAGTAAATTATGTAGTAAACATGTACCTATTTTTCGGGCAAACAAATTTTATTCTCTGCTCTAGCCTCCTTGCTATGACCTGTTCAATGATATATATGTATATGCAAGCAAATGCGACCAATTTCAATACAATTCATTATTTGATACAATTAGGCGTAATGGTTCAAAATTATCAAACAATTAAACAAACAACACAATCATCAATCAATTAGTGAATTAGAGTTTCAAATTCATAGTTTCGATACATAGTCAAAAATCATGTTTTTGATGCCAAATCACAACAATTAGCCCTATCTAACTTTGGTTCTCACACCAGTCTAATGGAAATATATAGATATTACACGTTCGTCACTCGAATATAAATTCTGATGATGATATATCAATCATCAGAATCACTCCCGGGCGACTAGAGCGTAATTCTATATCTATCCAGTATATTAAAATTTTGAATACACGCGGATCAGACGTATACGCAAAATCTATATATACTGGATTGTCCACATCAATATAAATAAATAACCAAATACGAATAATCGATTTAAATTTTCAAAACAAAATTTGTTTTCATTTTCAAAAATATACTCTTCACACTCGTTCTAGGATACTACTGATCCCATCTCTAACGAGTCATTCTAATTGGATATTACTAATCCAATATCTGATGAATTCTTTCATATGGTTCTAATGTGTCATGTTCTCTGCTTTGTAAACCAAAGCTCTGATACCAACTGTAAAAACTCGTAACTTCCCCGTAAAGGAAAGTGGCGGATAGTTCGAGAACAAGCCACAACAGAACACATACAGAAGAACATTTCATTGTATATTACAACAATGCATCAGATTACAAGAATATACAGAGTATGAATAAATATTACACAGAAATATCAGAGATTTAAATTACATTTAAATAAATTGCAGCGGAAAATAATACAATACACAACTAGAAGAGATATACGGATACAAAGCTTTCCGGATATCGTTCCAGCTGTAAACCAGGATCCTGTGAATATAAATCTGCAAAACCAAAACTACTAGCTGCCCGTGTCAAAATAAGGGCACCCAGAGTTTAGGTTAAAACAATAAACTCCAGGTCAGTCATGTGACTGGTGTGAGAACTAAAACAGTTATAAATCTTTATTTTTAAAGTTAGGTAAATCAAGGGACCACGCCGTATAACACGGAACGGGTTTCCTCCCAAGAATACCAGTGCATAAAACAAACAGCGCAATGCTAAATAAAGAAAAATGAAGCTGTTATAAGACCCAAGTCCTATCACACAATGCAAACGCAAGCCGGGGGATAGGGTTTTCCCTTATAACAGCCAAAGAATGCTTGATACGCTTAAAACAAATCATTTGATACTAATAAGTGCATAGTGTATAAAACAACTTCAAATCATAAGTATAAATCATAGGCGGCATGAGCGTCCCATGCCACTATGTCGCCACATATAGGTTTACAATCAAAACCGCAATGTCGTATTGGAAGTTGGGTTATCATTTATGGTATGAACCGAGGCTAGGGGCAAGATCCTCTACCGATTTGAGACGCTCTAGTCCGTGTCTCAGGAACAGCCGCAACTGCCCCCTGGATCGTCAGGGCCGGTCCACCGATGTGGATTATAATGCCTGAACAATACGTTTCTCCGCCCTTTGGGGCGTAAGCCTGGCCCGTCAGCCGACCAGAAGCATCGGCCGAAACCGATATCACGAGGCGCCTCGCTTTTCAGCAAGTAATAATAAGCAATATCCACATGAGTCAAACTCGTCAGCCAGTTCAAGCACTGACGCCACTCATAACTAGAAAGAAAACGCATGTCCCCCCTGAGGTCCGTCTCCCGTTTTTTGATTCATACCGGGTGTGATACTCGCGAATCAACGTTACACAAAGCTACGCCACAAAGGCCGTGCTTCGATCATCAACCACAAGACTTTGCTTTTCAACAGAAGCCTTTATCATTTGCATCTTAGCATGCCACACAGGCAATTCACTCCATGCGATTGATATCCATCAATATATAACCCCTGAGCTCGTACGTCTCAGAGAAGGGCGTTAAGCAAGAGAATAAATTCTCCGCCGCCAAACAGATATATATTTAATAGAGATCAATCACACGGACTAAAATCCACTGTCAGACACACAGTCCATTTACAAGTCCGTTCTGGGTCTGAACGAAACCGGAGGCACCTAGTACCCCGCATATCCATCGATCTCCAAGTACGTCTGGACGATCACTAACTGTTTCCATCTTCTTGGGTGTACAGCCCAATCAAGATCATCAGTTATCACCCAAACGACGTGAAGACCTCCGGTCTTCGACCATCGTCTTCATCTTCGACTTATCGTCGTATCAGTTATTCAGAATGGGATAAACCCAGTCTTTCCGAATAACTCACGTATATTTAAATAAGTGTTACACAAACACAACATACGCCTCATTCCAATTCATCAGTCACTAAACGTAAATTAATCAAGAGAATAATTCCCCAAACATTAACCCCGAAGGCCGAAACCAACATCAGATCAATTTTCAGAAAACCATTCTGCTTGGCTAACCGACAGTTAGTTTCTAAATTTCACGTTCATAGGGAAAGGTTCCCATTAATTTTTATCAAAGATAAATTCTTGAATTTATGCTTTAATCTACTTTTGAATATCAATTCAAACTAGTCGGGATTAGCGAACCTTACCGAAGTAATCATTTGTTTTAATTTCCCAATCCCAACCTATTCATCCCATGAAGTAAAACTGGTTATACTTCATATCTAACACCACGGTGTTATCGGTAAATTCAATTACCATTTCACGTTCAAATCTAATTAAAGATTTAACTATCGCCTGGAGCAAAACTGGTGATACTCCATTCTCGATCATTTCAATCTAATCAAAGATTCATTAAAACTCCACTTAGTTTTAATCGTTAACTGGGTTAAAGAATCAGTGTCGTTTAAAACACGGTTCACAATAAACCCAAAATCACATTCATTAATTATCGGGTTAAAGAACGAGTGTTATTTAAAACACTGTTCACGATAAACCCAAAAATCAACATCGATTCAATCCCAATTAAATATTATTTAATTGGTACACTTCATTAAATCTAAATAAAAAGATTTAATCTTTTCTCTACTGGGTTCAAGAACAGTGTTAGTGAAGACACCATTCACGACAAACCCCAAATCACATTTGATATTCAATACAAGGCTCTGAATAGAAAATATACCGGCTTATATTCAATATCAAATTCCACGACTAACAGATGTCGTATTGGAAATAACGATATAAATATATCTTTCAAATTTCCATAACAACACCTGTATAATCACGAATTCCAACATCGAAATATTCCGAAGACAATTTCGATTCAAATCCACTCCAATGCAATCATTGGAAATTCTGGTTATTTTTAAAACCCTTTTCAAATTCAATTTATTTATTTAAAAATAAATAGAATTATATTTCTAGTTCAAAACTAGTTCATTTCGATAAAAATCTATTTTTATCTTTTCAAACATGAAGTTTTTCATCCCAAATCTTTCTAAATCATTTCTTATGATTTTACACAAATTATTACTATTTTTAATAATTTTATCAAGGCCTGTGCAGTCGATTTCCATCAACGGTCATCGAACTGCACTTACAGCGACCTTTTTCGAATTTGATTTGGACGTATCTCCAAATCCAACCGTTAGATTTCAAATTTCTAACATTCATTAGAAAGCTCTTTTCGATACGAACCCAACGGTTCCGGTTTTAGGAGAATCCGACGGTCGGATCTCCCGCAATGTCCGTTTGAAATAAATGGTCGAAATTCACGAACTGCCGCGGCGCGGCGCGTTCTATTCAGGCCATTATATTATATATATAATATATTTCGTCGGTTTCTATTTAAAACGAATTATATAAATAGTTTTAAATTCGATTCAAAAGCAATTTCAACTTCCGTTTCAATTCAAATCAAAATTGAATTCTTCTCTATAAATTCGTTTTAAAATTCATTTCTATTCAATTCAAATTTCAATTCAATTTGAATTCGTTTCAATTTGCTTTCAATTCAATTTGAAATCGTTTTCAATTCAATTCATTTCGAAATCGTTTTCAATTCAATTCATTTCGAAATCGTTTTCAATTCAATTCATTTCGAAATCGTTTTCAATTCATTTCATTTCGAAATCGTTTTCAATTCATTTCATTTCGAAACCGTTTTCAATTCATTTCATTTCGAAATCGTTTTCAATTCATTTCATTTCGAAATCGTTTTCAATTCATTTCATTTCGAAATCGTTTTCAATTCATTTCATTTCGAAATCGTTTTCATCGATATAAATATCGTTCACGTCAAAATGGCGTCAATCTAATCAATACGGCTTCATATATTTCTATTTTCAAATATTCTATTTCAAATATTTCTTTTTCAAAATAGTTGTCAATACTAAAATATTTCGTTCAACACATGACCAATCTCAATGGATGAGTACTGTCAACACATGAACCTTTATTTTATATTGATAAAGATATAAATTTTATTACTAAAATATTTCGTTCAACACATGACCAATCTCAATGGATAAGTACTGTCAACACATGAACTTTTATTTTATAATATTCTTTATCTTTCAAATTGGAATGAGGCCCAATCAATTACCATATAAAGTTAATTATATGGATTTTCATACAACACATGTATATATTAACATTGAAAATAATCAACCATCAACCAAAGTGCACTACACTGTAAAAGCATCAAATATAGATATTCAACGCTTTTAACAGCCTGTCAATCAATCGATCGACATATTTAATCAATCAGGATGAGTGAACTTCAAATTTCATCCCAACACCCGTGTGGGGTTTCAAACAATCAAACACATATTTTATTTGTGCTGTTGGGCGATGTGTAAAATTTATCGTCCCAATCAATGTCATTCAAATAGGTGTACATAAACAAACCGTCTGGTTTGTAAATGAATATTCTATTTTATTCACTTCACATTAAAAATTATATTTTTAACGATAAAACATTTTATTTCAACCTATGAATTTCTATTCAATTCATTTACACAATAAAATGATATTTTTATTTTTCTAACATATTTTAGAAAATTTCGGCTGCATAACGGCACGATACTAGAAACGGGACAAGGCCTAGCCTTATCCCCGGTCTAGTGAAGGCCCACGCCATTCACACATCAATCAAATCAATTTCATTATGCAAACCACAAAATTTGGAGTAAGCGTCTAACCTAGCCTTACTCCTTCGCCTTATAACGGCGCACGTCTAATCCTAACCAATTTATCGATTCGATTTTTCACACCACAAACCACATTCAAACCAATATCGCAATCAATAACCAAACAGCCAAACAAACAAGTCCATGGTCTGTGGACGATTGTGTCGGGTGCTACTAAACACCGTCTGCATCCTAGTATATATATATAACTAGAAAATAAATTGAAGAGTGAGAAATTCTCACCTATAGCTATCCAGCTTCACGACACTCCTATTGCAGAAAACCTTGTCGTTCTCCCTTTTTTGTCATCTTCGTTGCCCGCGGCCACTACATATGTAAAAATCGAATTTTTACTTCGTTATTCAATATATTAAAATCATATTTTTAATTCGAAGTTCAATATATAAAAATCACATTTTTAATTCGAAGTTCAATATATAAAAATCACATTTTTAATTCGAAGTTCAATATATAAAAATCACATTTTTAATTCGAAGTTCAATATATAAAAATCACATTTTTAATTCGAAGTTCAATATATAAAAATCACATTTTTAATTCGAAGTTCAATATATAAAAATCACATTTTTAATTCGAAGTTCAATATATAAAAATCACATTTTTAATTCGAAGTTCAATATATAAAAATCACATTTTTACACCGCCTTCATGATAATAAAAACCAAAACTTTACCCTTTAAAATCTTTTCTACTTTCTTCACATAAAAATTGTCTCTTTCTTCATTTTTTTTATTACTTCAAAACTGAAAATAAATCATGGTTTTATATAAAAACAAACTAAACAAAAACCATGTTTTTATATTTAAAAGATCTGAATTTTTATAAATTTTAAAACAATGCCATTTTTATTTATAAAAATCATATTTTTAAACTTTCAAAAATAATGCTAATTTATATTTTTGAACAATGCAAACTCATTATTTTTAAATCATGCTATTTTTAAATTCAAAATCATATTTTATTTTCAATGCTTTTATATAAAAACTGATTCAAACTATGCATAGGTTGAACAAAATAATTAGCTTAAATAAATAAATAAATAAATAAAAGAACAAAACCTTTCTTCCTCCTTTCAGAAATCTGCTCCTCCCCCATTCCTGTACAACCATGTATCACCATGCTCCCCTCCCTCTTCCCAATAGCCTCGACACTCAACGAAACCTTAAACGAATACCATAAACGAACTCCTCTTCACAAATGCATCGACCTCCATCCAACATCGTACAACTCGAGCTCAAGGACCAAAAGGCGTCGCACCACCCTCACCGACGCTCTACAGGAAAGTGCGAAACTTTTTTTTTCTTTGCATCGAAACACCTCAATAAATCACAACAAACACTACTCTCTTCCCTCAACTCAAAAACGAACTCAAATTCTTGAATTGACATCTTCTTCGTCATATATGTTGAACCCTAGCGCGTAGTGGAAAGTTCCAGCGAACTTGAACAGCTTCGAAATAGAAGAAACAAGTATGGAATTAAAGAACAAATGACAAGGATTTCATAAACATATGATTTGAGATTTTCAGATTTTTATTTGATTTTAATTTGAATTTGCAAACCACGATTATCGTTTGCTGAAGAAGGGAAGAGAGCGGCTGAGAGGAATTGACCAATGAAGACGAAAATGAGGGGTTTGACCAATTTTTTTTAATATTTATACCATTTTTTATTTATTCATTTTTTTCAAAATTTCGAAATTTAACATTCCAATCTCCAAACGGATCCCAACGAGTGTCGCCCCTAGTGTAATACCCCTATTTCGGACACAATGGGATAGGTATCGTGAGCCAATTCTATCGTTTCGATCAGTTTTGCTTTAAAATAAAATATAAATCAATTTATATTCAATTTGAAAGTACATTTCAAATTTCTGTGGCCACATACTAGCTCTAAAAATTCCCGAAAAATTATTTCTAGCTTCGCATTGACCATACGGTCCTAATAAAACTAGTTTCGTCGAATTCTGACACCGTTAGAAAAATGGCCAATTTCCAGTCGATTAAAATCAACTGAAACTGATAAAACGCGTTTTCCTTTGCCACGCTCACATATTGATTCTAAAAATTATGAAATTTGGAATCTAGCAATAACTTTACATCACGGACCCAACAAAACTGGTTTCATCGAAATCCGAGGTCGTTTGCAAAATGTCCATTTTTAAGGGCCTTATATATATATAAAAATATATATAAATTCCACAGCGACTATTTCTAATTTTAAACTGGACATATCTTATCATTTCTAAGATGAAATCTCAGTTTGTCAACTTCGTTACTAAGATATAGTTATACAGATTCAAATATTTCTTGTTTCGTTCAATTCTGACTTATATTGAATTCTGTATATTCATTTGAAATTAGAAATCGAATTTTCGAACTACCGCGCCATTTTCAATTCCTTTTATAATTATATATAATTATTATATATTCTAACGACGACGTATATAAATATATTCGTTCGAATTCTATTCAAAATAAATTTTTCGACGATATTATTTAAAATAATTCATTTTGAATATTCAAAATTCGCTAAAATGGCCAAAATAAAAATTTCAAACTGGCTCGTATTTTACGGGTTGTTACAAGTATAGGCAAGATGAAGTTGTGTAGAGAAAACTGTAGCCTTAGGGGTGTTTATATAGCATAGGGATCAACGAATCTGGTCAGAATGGGCGTCCAAAATGCAGAAAATTGAATATGTCCTCGGATCTGGAAATGGGGGGAGGTCGACCCCCTGGTCGACCTGTGTGACCCAGGTCGACTCCCAGGTCAACCCCCTGGTCGACCTGGTTCCTGGGCGGGAAATTTCCCGCCCAACCCGGGTGTGTGATTTGAATTTCGAAACTTTAAATTTGAATTCGGGCTGGTTTTTATTTTAAATTCCTCAAACTTCTAAGTTCCATAACTTCTTCATACGGAGTCCGATTTACGCAAACCCGGACTCTATCTCAAGCAGAATTTCAAGACGAACGCAATGGAGTAAACCATTTCCCCTAGTTCTTCTCTTGAAAATTAAGTATACCTTAGTTTGTTAGTTTAATGTTTACTGAAAATACGGGGTGTTACATTCTCCCCTCCTTAAAGGATTTCGTCCCTGAAATCTTCAAGTTAGGAAGAACGTATATCCAACCATCCCACATCCATCTACTCAACCATTCAATCACAGGCATTCATTGTCCTTAAAGGGTTTCTAATGTCGTATGAACTTATGAAGAGTGTATGTAGATGTCTCTTATCTAATGCAAAATCAGGCAGTCTACTGATCCAGTTGACCTCTTTAACACGAATCAAGAGAGTGTCATGCATCCAATATGTATGCAAATATCCCTAATCATGTAAATACTGTATGTGTGCATATTCACTCATCCATATGCAACGTCCATATGATAACACATCAAGTTCCAATCCATATACAAATACATTCATATGCATATGCAATATGAAAGTGACTGAACCGATCTAGTGCCTAATGTGTGTATATGCATCCACGAGCAATCACTAGCAAACACTTGCAACCACTTGCATCCAACAATCATAACATGTCTCAAACACATGTTTACATCCCTTGGCTTCTACCTAAGGATCAAGGATAGGACCGAGAGGATATACTTAAAAGATAAAGACTAGCATACAAATAAATATTACAGAAAAAAGTGGAATCAAGGATATACCCTCAAAAAAGGTATGATGCGCGTATCTAGTCTTAAGGTCTTCTAAGTTGCATCTTCTTGAGCTTCACTCCATTGTACCTTAACTAATTTAACTTCACGATTGCAAAGCTTCTTGACCTCCATTTCCAAAACCCGCTAGTAAAGATAGGACATCGATCACATACTATGCTAAAGGGTATCCAATGTAGTCGAACTATCTTTCCAAGATAAACAGATGTTAAGATACCAAGTGTATATACTAAGATGATAAAAGGTCTCTCTTTTGCTTAGCTTATCCATCATGTCACAAATCTGAGGGTCGATATCTCTCACGCAAACCATCCTAGTCGAACTTGACATTCCTCAAGTACAAGCCCCAAAGGCCTAAACCAATATCAGACAAGCACCCAAGGAATATCTCCTCCGAATTTGGACTATTTATGTGAGATGATTCTAGCAAAACCACCAAAAAAAAATTGAGTACTTAATCAACTCTGGCTATCCTCGCCAATCTTGCTCCAAAACTATCATTGATCGCATAACTGGCTTTGCGTTGTCAACTAGATATATATGGAAGTCTATCTCACGTTTTAGGGGATAAATCCCTAACCTTAATAAAAAACATTTGCGTACTCATGGACTACTCCAACAGATCGATAATCGTCGATAAATACATAAAGTGATTCTAGGTTGCTAAGATAAACTGATCCCTTAGGATCGCACAAAATTTCGAGGGTATTCCCGAGGCAAGACGAAAGTCTAACTACCCTCCTTTCACAACTACTAGCTAACCAATCCATGCCTAGGATCAACCCATAGCCCATGAAACCAAAAACATAAGTATCTCAAATCCTTACATACCAAAGATAAATGAGCTGAACCATAAATTGGATTTGAGACAATAATGGGATCTTTTACTATACAAGTACAAAGGTGCAGAGACTCAACTAAGGAATCTGATATAAACGAATGTGAAGTGCTAAAATCAAAAAGAGTACTAATAAGATGATCAAAAAAAGAAAAACTAGACTTTTTCAACCGAAGCTTTACTACCTCTCTCTCAGGTATGCTGGCGGTGAGGGCATGCACTTGCCTTTAGAAAAATCCTGCCCTTTGTTCTTGCCTTTGTCCTTAATAAAGACACTTCCTCTTGTTTTAGGTTTTACTATTCTTTCCTTTTTACCTCCTTTGTGAACCAAGTCCATATCCATGAGCTCCTCATCCTTGGGTTGTGCTCCTTAGCAAAACTCCCTCAGTCTCTTCTTTACTATCCTTGTGTAACACGTTGACAAGTCTCTCGAAAGCTGCCTCCCTTACACGGAGAATCCTATAAAGCTCGAAAGAAAATTAGCCGTAGGTGAAACTACTACGGCTATAGATGGAAGTTGGGCACTTATTTGCCCTTTGACATGTGTCGTAGTCTCATCGAGCCTATGGAACCATGCCGCGATGAGGTTACCTACCAGAAAGCCCGGAGCCTCGGAGACCTAGGAAAGAAGGAAAAAAGGATTCAAACAGAAGATCAAAAGAAAGTGCATATGGCTTTGATGAATATGCCTTTCAAACAAAACTTTTCTTTTTAAAATGCTTCTTTTAAAACTATTTTGAAAATAATTTTTCATATATTTTATCTGATCCGGTAACCTTCAGCTCTGATACTAAGTGAAACAACCCAACTCTGTTAAGGTCACTCACAAAGGGAATGCCTTAACTTTGGTGGAGCATTTTAGGTAAAAAATGCAGATAAATTACAAGATAGACAAATAAAGCAGCGGAAAATAAAGTAATTTTATTAACAACTTAATTCAGCCTAGCTTTTACAATAGTTATCTCAATCATACTTAAAAGTAATACATAGAACTTCTGTCTTGATTCAAAAATTTCCAAGTATAAAAGAAGCATAAAAATAACAATGATATTCCGTAATAAAGCATGAACCAGCCATAGCAGTGGAAGAGAGAGTCCAAAGCAATACATCGACTATCTTCAAGCTTGGAAAGAAAACTGAGCTAAGTGGTGACATTTCCTCCCAGTGAACCTTGGGGGGGGGGGAGGGAACGGAAGAAAAGAGGCGAAACAAAACTAGGTCAGACATAAGTCTGATAAGTCCAGTGACTTTCAGCATATAAACAAGCAAAAGCATCATGACATGAATAACTGAATATAAGACAATACCGTGACAACAGGGATAGCAAGATAACATAGTATAAGCATAAGGTATGATAAGGCAAGATAAACTGAATGCGCTTCTACTCTTTCTATGCTACGCTACTACTTTGTTATTCTGATTTCTATATCTATCTCTGCACCACCTAACTAGTGTCCTAACTAGAAATCTGTATAAAATGATAACGTGATCCCAATCCCCATAATTGTGGTAGCCTTCAGGTGTACATCTACCTTGAGGATTCCACCTCAATCAGCCTAATTGCCATGAATATGTTAGATGTACCTTTACTACCCTATCGATCGGCTCTTTACTTTCGTTAATGTTCCATGTGTCAGTGTCAATCGGCCCTCTCTTGCGTGTAGATACCCTGTGCTGGTCCCACCATAAGGTGTATCAATCCTTATGATAGCAACCCGACATGATTCAAGATGCACAGCGTATAACTACTGGTACTCAGTGCCTGCTTTTTCGCACTCCGGTGTACGTGCACGCCCGTAAACCGTTGGAACCTACACTGATGTATCCCCCACCGTTGTTTTGACTGCTTATAATTATCCCAGTAATCGTGCTCCAACCTGCCTAGCTTCAGGGTACCATGATACATCTATGTGGGTTACTGCTGAAATAGGTCCCCATTACTAGGGTTTCCTGCTGGTCAAGTTTGTGGGCCTGTATATACAAATATTACCCACCTGCATAAGACATACTTAACCCTCCCATCGAATCTAGCATGTTTTCTTAACGGTTAAGTTTATGGGCCTATATGTACTAATATTAGCCACCTACAAGAGATGTGCTTAACCCTCCCATCGATTCAAGCATGTTTATTTATTGGTTAAGTTTGTAGGCTTATATTTACTAATATTACCCACCAACCCTATATGTACTTAACCCTCCCGCACATTATGTCATATTGGTTAAGTGTTTCTTGTTAACATAACACCACGTGTTCATAATGTTGTATTGGTTAAGTGTCATCAATCAATTCAAGTTAACTTAACCCACCTACTTGTCATGTTACTTTGGTTAAGTTTTGCCTTCTTGTGTCAACTTAACCCTACCACAAATCAAGTTATATTGGTTAAGTGTTGCCCTCCTTTTTAACTTAACCTTACCACAAATCAAGTTATAATGGTTAAGTGTTTCTTATTCCTTAACCCTACCCATTCATCATGCTATACTGGTTAAGTGCTTCCTATTAACTTAATCCTAGCCATTCATCTTGTTATATTGGTTAAGTGTTCTCATTACTTAACCCTAGTGATTCATCTTGTTATATTGGTTAAGTGTTCTCACTACTTAACCCGAGTCATTCATCTTGTTATATTGGTAAATTGTTCTCATTACTTAACCCTAGTCATTTCTTAGCATGTCCTGTTCATTAGCATTAATTGATTTATTAATGCAGCAACCTCTCACATTAGATATGTGTTGTTGCGGTTATTGGATGTGCCGGGCGGTTCCGGGCAGTTTTACACCACAACTCAATCTAAGCTCGGGTTTTTCTTGGGCTTGATGCACTAACCTCTCATATTAGATAGGTGTTGTTGTGGTAACTGGATGTGCTGGGTGGTTCCCGGCAGTTTTACACCACAACTCAATCTAACCTCGGGTTAGGCCTATTCATCTTTTCACTAATTTACATATTTACATATTATATGTAAATTATCCACAATTGTTGTCAATTTCAAATTATGCGACATTTTCCATAAGTGTCCAAGTCTAGATTTATATGCTAATTATCCCAACCAGTCATATTCCAATTCTCAGGTTATGCCCAACAATGCTAATTGCAAGTTATGGCACCCATATTCAAGTTTTCGAGTTATTACTCAAATTAGGATACATCTAATCTTCCCAAGTTTGTACTAATAGTCACGCCCAAATACCCCAATATATATTATTTTTTAGCGTCTCAACCAATGGTTATACCCAATCTAGATTAATATTCCAATTTATAGTTTGCGCCAAATCTAGGTTTAATATTGCAATTTACCCCAAGTTCGCAACAAAGACAATTATGCCCCAAATCATAAGTAACAAAATTATGTTCCATCATTACCAAATAGACTATTCCCCAATACCCCCGCATTCCAATCGCATGTATAATAAGTTTTGGTCTAGATTCGAGGTTAATCTAGATTCATAAAATAAAGGGGACGAAAGAGGAACATAAACGAGAGTAGGCATAAAACAGGCATTAAAATGGTAGATCTGTCAGATATAATATTTTAGACCTAAGATGTTTGCATATCTGTCAGAGTTGGGGTACAACAAAGATAGATCTGATATAAATAACATCATGAACCTAAAAGGATTGTATATCAGATGTCCAACAAAGACAGGCATGATTGAATAATAACGTCCTAGGCATGTAAATCATTGATTCAGTAGAAAGATAGGAATTGGCCTAAAAGATTTGTCTTATCATCAAGCATGGACTTAGATCCATTCCATTACATGCCAAAATCACTATT
>JASFAX010003873.1:0-41216 GCA_030737875.1 Allium sativum
GAACCTATATGTTTGAGCCGAAGCTCCCACAGAGCCGGGCCGTGACCCCGGAAGAGAGAAAACACACAAATCGTGAAATCTCTAGAAAACATCATAAATCATAGAAAGTTGGACCGAAGTCCCAAAGGTGAAATCCAAGAATCGTAAATCCCACTCGGGCGATCGAGGACCACAAAACACAAGTCATAAAGGATCACATCGATCCGGGTGAATAGAAATTACTCCGAGCTAGTTACTATAAGGAAATAGCAACATGTCCCATAAACACATGCTATTCTCGAATATTTACGAACCCGTAATTGGTTTCTATTCAAGACAGAGAAAATCACCCCACATGCTCGAACGCATGAGTCCAAGAGTTATTCGCCGAAGTAAATGTATAAGGGGTCATAGTCCTCAGTTTTCCTAAGGTAAATAAATTAATTTTCTCGTCCGATCGATAGGATAAGGAATCGTATATAAATCAATAGAACCAGAACCGGGTTTAGAAACCGAATTTATTTTAAAAGGATTTGAATTTAAAAACTGATTAAACGTTGGTTCGATGCCCATTTACAATATAAAACCCCATTATTCATTGTGGTTCAATTATTCATGAAAACCGCCGCCGTAGCGAATAGAACATGAACATCATGAAACATAAACTCACGTCACAAAAACATACATGAAATCAAGGGATAACGTTTGTAATTTCGATCAGTGAACGAATCGAAATCCCAAACTAGCACCCGAAGGTTTTAAACTACAATGGAATAGACTCAAAGGATATCAAGTCGATAATTCACGTTTTAATGGCGTGAATCACCTTAACAAGAGTATCGAATAAATTCAATATAAAAAATAGAGCGCACGGGCTTTAGAATGATCACTTATTCAATTCACATTATAAACAAATGTGAATTGGCCAATAAGGATCCACATTCGAAGAATCACTTGAGAATCAAAGAGGACGAATCGAGCTGCTGGAATCTGTGAATTAGTGAAGCTGAAGTTCACAAACGAAATCCGAACGGCTCGAGCTCCGGCCGGGAAAGAGCCCGGATGGGGTTAGACTGTAGACCGAGGTCCCTCTGGTCCATAGCCCAAAACCGGTCAACCGGTCAAAGAGTGGCGGTCGACCATTTTCGAACAGCAAGAAAACCGGTCGACCGACCCATTTGGGCCAGTCGACCGGTTTTGGCCTGGGCTGTTGCCCAGGCCAAAAACTAGGGCGATTCGTCCCCCGCGAGCTTCCAGCACCGATCGTTGAGGTCCGTGACTTCTTCCGGACATCAACGAGACCTCTCCGATCCACCATATCAACTCGCGAAGCTCGAATGCAAGGATTTTGATTATAGGTTCTAAACGAACCAAATTTCCCAACAAAAACGAATAAACGTGATATAAGCGAATTGTGAAGTCTTAGAACTTACCTGGTGCGACAATGCTACTTCACAACACCACTTAATCATTTCAAATCGTGTGTGTTGATCGTGTGAATAACACATGTCATAATTTCTATTTCAAATGAACAAATAAAAGAATATCAAAGCAATTCAAGCGACTTGTGAAGACTTAGAACTTGTCGGGGGACAACCGAGCTTCACAACATCACCAAATCAACTCATAGCATATGCATAAGATCGTATGAACAATCCTTATCATAATTTTCAACTCAATGAGACATAAAAACATGAAATCGGCTAAGTTACACTAACATAACCAATTTACTAGCACATGCAAACTCATATGAACACTAAATTACACTTTACAAGCACATAGTCTTGAGGCATAGATGTGAGTTCAATAAAGAATTCACCTTTGACTCATGAATGGCAAGAACACGCTCCAACAATAAAGAACAAGCACAAATCCAAGCAAAGAAGCTTTCTTTCTTCAATCACTCCTCTCAAATCACCAAATGAACACATATGAAGACTCATGGATGTTAGAACATCATAAAAATCCAAAATTGAGAGGAGAGAAAGGTAGACATCGAGTAGAAAGAGCTCACCCATTTCATAGAATTGGATTTGCTCAAGAATTGAGCTCTAGATTGGAAGCCCTAGCCTTGGAGTTTTTATTTCCCTTTCCCCTCCCCATTTCTATTTTCTTTTGAAGTGTTAGAATGAAATGAAGAAGAGGGGGCTGATTTAGGTTTATATGGTGAGCTAGACTAGCTCAACCAAGCCCTAGCCAAGGTGCCCAAATTTCGAAACTCATAACATATCGAACCTGATAGTTTTCGAACAACTAAACGACGTTTTGAACTCGATGGAAGTGGTTTCGAGTCCAAATTCATTCGTATGTAAAAAGTGATATTTTGGTCCTACATTTAAATGAGAAAACGACCAAATTTCACTAACTTAAAAGGTATCGATGCTTGTAGTCAAAAAGGTTGCAAATGATGATCCAGACTCAATGGAAGTGGTCCCGAATCCTAATTTTATCGTTTGTGAAAAACGACATTTTGAGTGACACATGAGATACGAAGATATATTTAAATAAAATATTTAAATCTAAAATCGTCCAATGAGCGAGTTGTTACAGACTTCCCCCTTAAAAGAATTGCGTCCCCGCAATTCCTTAAGAATGAAATAATAAGTAACAGCCAAAAACAATACCATAGAGTGGTACCACAAGAACCAGCACGAAATGGAAAGATCACACTAACGGCTAGGTGAGATCCCAATCTCATCTTGCAAGATCGTAAAAGATAGAATTCAATCTCGAACTCCATTACCCATGAAGGTAGTCATCCCAAAAAGGTAAAATAATTCCAAAAAAATTCATAAGCGCTATGAATTCAAATTGACTCGCCTTTCTTCGTATGATTCTCAAGGGAATGAGAATCGATAGAATGCACCAAGACCATGCGAATCTAATTTGGAATTTCAAGAAGCAACGGGACTGCGTCCTATAGACGCAAGATATCAATAATTGATATTTCTCTTAGGATATGAAATGGGAATTTACGATGGTTGACTAATCCATTCCCAAAACTCAATCACGACGATGTAGCGAACATCATACCTAAGCGCTTTAGTCCTGCGACAAGGTGGCTGACACCAACAAAAGCACAACATAGAGATTCCAACGAATTTAGCTAAGGAAAGCAATTTTCGAAGGAATAATCAATTTTAATATCAATGATTCAAGGTTGATAACGGAATACCAACCAGCTAGAAACCGATAAACAAATATTGGTAACGGAATACCAATGAACTACAAGACGATAATCAAATATTGGTAACGGAATACCAATGAACTAGAAATCGATAACAAATATTGGTAACGGAACACCAATGAACTACTCGGGGAAATCGATTTCTAACGAGGTACTAAATCTCATTTAGTAACCATAAAGACGAATCATTAGGAATTATACGAAATTCCCAATATTCACAAACTCAGGTATCGATTTTAGAAAATCTGAAACATCGAGAAGATGATGGATTGTAGTGCACAACTTACCACTTCGGAACAACATGATTTAAGATAATTTTCTACCAAAAATCTCAAATCGCCAAAAACATCAGCAATTAATCAAAGAAGCAATAGGAAATTTCTCTAATAAGATGAGATTAAACCAAAGAGTTTGTAATCCCCAAAAAATTTGATTCGCAAGGGTTAACAAACGTGCGGAGACAATTGTCGATCCAAGTGATTCAAACAAACAAAGGAGGAATATCAAAAGAGCTCATCCTTTCAATATTCATTTCTAAGAACAACGCAAAGCTAAGTTCATAAGTGAATTGACTATAGCACTTCCAGATGGTCGACTAGATCATAGATTCGAAGAGAGGAATTATTGAGTTCGCCGCAGATCGCAAAACCCAAATTTCCCTCCCCAACGGGAACTCCCATTCTCTCGAGTGATTGTTCACTAGAGAAAATAAGAAGACCTATGGAATCACAAGAATACTAAATTCTCTTTAGCAAATCGAAACAAGGATTAAGAATTAGATGAGATTTTTAATCACTAAGAATTCTCGAAAATCAAAGATCTGAAATCCAGCAACAAGAGACATAAATGAATAACTCTTTGGGTTGTTCCTGGAGTTATTTAATTTACTCAAAGAAAATATTCAAGATAATTTCTAATTAAAAATCTAGAACCACTCAAATTCTTGGAATTTCTTTAAGGAAATCTAGAAATAAATTATCTAGAAAGATAACAAACGATTACGAAAAATCACAAAAATCCAAAATATTATTATTTTGATTAAATTATTAACAGTTAATTTAATTTTAGGGATCATTACAAATGTAGGATTGTCACATAATGGTGTTTAGGGATTCTGAAATACAACATGGTGTCCCATATCTTATTCGAGATGCTTAACGTGTTCTAATGTTCACGCATTTCTTGCGCAAATATAAAAATTCAATAAATCATTCGGGATGGCATCCTTTATCAACTTACAAATAAAACACAATGATATATTTTGAAAACAAAGAACACGATCGATCTATATCAAAAGAACATAAATAAAATAATCTCTGAACAAGGTAAATGACATTAAGGAATTAATGAGACGTACATTGACTCAAGAAGAGGGATCACAAGAAGCGGGATGCTTTCCCTCATTCTTGATCTTGAGTTTGGAATGCAACGAGGTAACACAAATGTATCATTGTGCATTTGTTGAGTTAATTTAGCACAAGTGCTTGGTGACTCACACTAGCACAATGAGGTAACAAATGAGTTGTTTTAGCCCAAAGGCTTGGTGATCTCACACCGAACTAGAACTACATAGTTGACAACAGGGGAGTAGATTTTGTCACAACGACATGGTATCTCCATACCGATCAACAAGTGATCAATAGACCATGCTGGGTACATAGCGATGTACGAAACAATCTTAACTAGAAAACACAAAATATCAGGATCAAAGGCGCTTACAACGCGCGTAACGACGCACAGGCAAGATATCGAATGATTAATCAACTATAAGGATCATAAATGATCAACAAGATAAGTGTGATACACAATAGGCCAGTTGATAAACAAATTCAGCCAAACGTCCCATACCGCCAGCTTAACTCAAGAATTAACGAACGAATTGTTGAATCCCACTCGAATATTCAAAATGGTTATTATCATAGTTTTCAAACGCACAAGTCCAGTAATTATCCGTCAAAGCAAACACAAGGGTTCATAGTCCTCATGTTTACTAAGGCGTTTAGTTAAATTTCTCGTACGATTGAAGTAGTCATGACAATGTCGAAATACGATCATCGAAGCAATCGACAACTTGAAATTTACGTTGTAATAATGTAATTTATACAAAAACAGACATCGATTATCAACTCGAGTCAAAGAATGAAACAGAAGCACCACTAGAGCACACGGGTCGTAGATGGACTATAGAAATCAACCCGAAGGAGAACGAGTCGATAACTATTCTAAAGACTAAAAATAGTCCACTCGACACATAATCACCCCTCCCGTAGGAGGTACACTGGGTGAACCGGCACTTGCACGGCTGCGAACTACTATTTCACTTCTTTAAGGAAAAAGATTGAAGACATAGTTAGTCTCAAGTTGAATTCAAATGATGTGAATTCAATCAAAATGGAATCGTATTGGAAGATAAGCTATGACGGGTCTTAAGACTCTAACTAAAACCCTAAAGCACGATTCCCGAGAGAGGCTTAAGACAATACCATCGTCATACTATCTTACACTGTTCCGAAAAGTTGCTCTAATACTAACTGTGGCGCCCCGCCTCTATACCCACTATCATCCAGTTCATTTCAGAGAAATGTCGTAGACCATAACGGAGAATGAGGTTTGTGAAGGGCGACCGATTGTATGATTGCTCCATGTGAGGAATGCACATCGAATTCTGATACCGATGAAAATTTCGACATGACCATTCGGCACATAGGGCAACTACACAACGGCTATATGCAATCCGGAAAGCAGTATAAAATAGACAACAACAATAATATAGAAATGGTATATCTCAAAGCCAGACACAGAATAATCATATCACAAAGGCGGAATAGATATGAATAAACCAAGTATGTGTACAACAAGATAGTGGTCAACAAAGATCCACTAATACATGTACCATGATCTAAATAAAAGAATATGTACACAATGATAGATAATGTCATAGGTACAATAGTACATAAAGCTGCGGAGACAGAGTAGCAAGCTGAAAGCGGAAGATCAATCCTGCGATGAGTCCCAGAGGAGTACCTAAAATGACTCGGCCTGACCTGAGTATTATTTATAAGGAAATAAATAATAAACGGATCAGTCTAGCTGTACTTATCAAATAAACTGAGATAACAAGAGATATAACATAGGATGACATGAACATGGACAATGGAATGTCAGCACACAAATATCTCTAAATAATCTCCAAGCTAATATAGAATGCAACATTCAAATAATAGCATACAATAGGAAATGACAACGGAATGCCAAATGAACTAAACATATGAATGACAACGGAATGCCAAGTAAACTAAACACATGAATGACAACGGAATGCCAAATACACATCAAATTGATGACCATCACATCAAAGTAAATCACGAACCATAAATCATTTCTCAAATTGACGCGCGTCATGTCAAAGTGATCAAGAATCCAGAAATCACTCGAAATCCAAAAAAGCATCATATAAAGTGGATGCCTCCTAAGTAAGATACGATCTCTAGGTAGCAAACCTATATGTTTGAACCGAAGCACCCCACAGAGCCGGGCCATGACCCCGGAAGATAGAAAACACATAAATCGTGAAATCTCTAGAAAACATCATAAATCATAGAAAGTTGGACCGAAGTCCCAAAGGTAAAATCCAAGAATCGTAAATCCCACTCGGGCGATCGAGGACCACAAAACATAAGTAATAAAGGATCACATTGATCCGTGTGAATAGAAATTACACCGAGCTAGTTACTATAAGGAAATAGCAACATGTCCCATAACCACATGCTATTCTCGAATATTTACGAACCCGTAATTGGTTTCTACTCAAGACAGAGAAAATCACCCCACATGCTCGAACACACGAGTCCAAGAGTTATTTGCCGAAGTAAACGTATAAGGGGTCATAGTCCTCAGTTTTCCTAAGGTAAATAAACTAATTTTCTCGTCCGATCGATAGGATAAGGAATCGTATATAAATCAATAGAACCAAAACCGGGTTTAGAAACCGAATTTATTTTAAAAGGATTTGAATTTAAAAACTGATTAAACGTTGGTTCGATGCCCATATAAAATATAAAACCCCATTATTCATTGTGGTTCAATTATACATGAAAACCGCCGCCGTAGCGAATAGAACATGAACATCATGAAACATAAACTCACGTCACAACAACATACAGGAAATCAAGGGATAACGGTTGTAATTTCGATCAATGAACGAATCGAAATCCTAAACTAGCACCCGAAGGTTTTAAACTACAACGGAATAGACTCAAAGGATATAGAGTCGATAATTCACGTTTTAATGGCGTGAATCACCTTAATAAGAGTATCAAATAAATTCAATATACAAAATAGAGCGCACGGGCTTTAGAATGATCACTTATTCAATTCACATCATAAACAAATGTGAATCGGCCAATAAGGATCCACATTGGAAGAATCACTTGAGAATCAAAGACGATGAATCGAGCTGCTGGAATCTGTGAATTCGTGAAGCTGAAGTTCACAAATGAAGTCCAAACGGCCCGAGCTCCAGCCGGGAAAGAGCCCGAATGAGGTTAGACTGTGGACCGAGGTCCCTCTGGTCCACAGCCCAAAACCAGTCGACCGGTCAAAGAGGGGCATTCGACCGTTTTCAAACAGCAAGAAAACCGGTCGACCGCCCCATTTGGGCCAGTCGATCGGTTTTGGCCTGGGCTGTTGCCCAGGCCAAAAACTAGGGAGATTCGTCCCCCGCGAGCTTCCAGCGCCGATCGTTGAGGTCCATGACTTATTCGGGACATTAGCGTGACCTCTCCGATCCACCGTATCGACTCGCGAAGCTCGAATGCAAGGATTTTGATTAAAGGTTCTAAACGAACCAAATTTCCAAACCCAAACGAATAAACGCGATATAAGCGAATTGTGAAATCTTAGAACTTACCAGGTGCGACAATGGTACTTCACAACACCACTTAATCATTTCAAATCAGGTGTATTGATCGTGTGAATAACACATGTCATAATTTCTATTTCAAATGAACAAATAAAAGCATATCAAAGCGATTCAAGCGACTTGTGAAGACTTAGAACTTGTCGGGGGACAACCGAGCTTCACAACATCACCAAATCAACTCAAAGCATATGCATAAGATCATATGAACAATCCTTATCATAATTTTCAACTCAATGAGACATAAAAACATGAAATCGGCTAATTTACACTAACATAACCAATTTACTAGCACATGCAAACTCATATAAACACTAAATTACACTTTACAAGCACATAGGCTTGAGGCATAGATGTGAGTTCAATAAAGAACTCACCTTTGACTCATGAATGGCAAGAACAAGCTCCAACAAGGAAGATCAAGCACAAATCCAAGCAAAGAACCTTTCTTTCTTCAATCACTCCTCTCAAATCACCACATGAACACATATGAAGACTCATGGATGTTAGAACATCAAAAAAATCCAAAATTGAGAGGAGAGAAAGGTAGAGATCGAGTACAGAGAGCTCACCCATTTCATAGAATTGGATTTGCTCAAGAATTGAGCTCTAGATCGGAAGCCCTAGCCTTGGAGTTTCTATTTCCCTTTCCCCTCCCCATTTCTATTTTCTTTTGAAGTGTTAGAATGAAATGAAGAAGGGGGGCTGATTTGGGTTTATATGGTGAGCTAGGCTAGCTTAACCAAGCCCAAGCCAAGGTGCCCAAATTTCGAAACTAAGAACATATTGAACCTTATAGTTTTCGAACAACTAAACGACGTTTTGAACTCGATGGAAGTGGTTTCGAGTCCAAATTCATTCGTACGTGAAAAGTGATATTTTGGTCATACATTCAAATGAGAAAACGACCAAATTTCACTAACTTAAAAGTATCGATGCTTGTAGTCAAAAAGGTCGCAAACGATGATCCAGACTCAATGGAAGTGGTCCCGAATCCTAATTCTATCATTAATGAAAAACGACATTTTGAGTGACACATGAGATACGACAATATATTTAAATAAAATATTTAAATCTAAACTCGTTGAATGAGCAGGTTGTTACAATAGGTTCAATAAGACCGGGAAGCATGTGTTCAGGCATAACTAATCCACTAAAGTATTTGTGGACCGCCTCTGTAGGATCCAAGGGTAGCCCGTAGGTGTGATCCTGAGACATTTGCTAGAGTGTCTCGAATCGGTAAGGAGATCGTCCCTAGCCTTGACTCATGATGGGAACCCAATTTCCAATACGACATTACGGTTTTGATTGTAAACCTATATATGGCGACATAGTATATGGTATCTATGCCATCTAGGATTGATACATATACTTTGAAGTTTTTAAAACTGATTAGACACTAATAATAATATTAAATATTATTTTATACGTACCAAGCATGTTTGATCATTATAAGGTAAAACTCTATCCTCTGGTTTGCGTTGCATTGTGTGATGGGACTTGAGTCTTATAATGATTTAATTTTTCTAAAAAACATTGCGTTGTTTTGAATAAAAATTTCTTTAATGTATGCACTGGCAATCCAATGGAGTAAACCCGTTCCGCGTTAGCGGCGTGGTTCTGTGATTAGCCATATTGTTAGATAAGTTGGAAATGATTTCTCATACCAGTCCCACGACTGACTCGTAGTTTGTTTCGCTTGCAAACTCGGGTGCCCATATTTTCCACATGGGCAGTCGAGTAGCTTGAGTAGGATTCTGGATTGAAGCTTAGAGCTTTGTCCAGAGCATTGATAGTCTTTCGCTGCATTGTATTAAGTTTTTTGTAAATTAATCTTCCGCTGTTGTATTATTTATCGATGTACTCTGATATATTTTGTACTCTGATGTAACATTATTATGATGTTTATAAAAGTCTTATGTTATTTGTTCTGATTTGTTGTATGCCTAGAGTTAACGTATGCGGGATTCGAACAGTCTTGGTCGATTTAGCGAACGATTAGGTCCGAGCGAAATTCGTATCGTTACACACATATATATATGTACATGTATGCAATCCCAAACAGTTTTCAATTCAGTTCAATATTTGACTTGATTTGGCTAAATTTACCTTTCATTTTCATATTGGTTTTCATTTCGTTCAATTCAACTTTTCATTCTCATATTGGATTTACTATTCCAATATTTTTATTTGTTGAACAAATACTCACACAACACAACCAGCAATCAATTAGTTGATTAAATTTTCAATCATACAACTTTTATATACTCAAAAATCGTATTTTCAATGCCAAAACACAATCAATAAATATTAGCTAAGTTTTGGTTCTCACACCAGTTAAATGGAAATATATAGATATCTCACTTTCGAAACTCGAACACAAACACTGATAATGTCATGATCATCATCAGAATCATCTCCGAGCGACTAGAGTGTGATTATATACCTACCTAGTATATTTGAGGCTTTTAATATACGCTAGCTAGTCTTATATGCAAAATCTTCATATACCCGATAGTCCAAATTCAATATAAAATAATATACTCAAATACGTATACTAAAATATAATTTTCAAAAAAAAATTTGTTTTTAATAAATAGCATTCTTCTAACTCATTCTAGGGTATTACTAACCCTATCTCTAATGAGTTATTCTTATAGCATATTACTAATCCTATTTCTGATGAATTCTCTCATTCGGTTCTGATGTGACTTGTTCTCGTGCTTCGTAAACCAAAGCTCTGATGCCACGAGCCAGAATTCCCCTTTACGGGAAAGATTGGATTGAGTTGAGAACACGACTCATCGAAACACAAACAACAGAACATTTTATTGTTATTACAACAATTACATCAGAGTATAAGATATATCAGAGTACAAATAAATAATTTACAGTGGAAAATACAATATCAGAGATTAAGGATTTACATAGCAGTGGAAAATGATACATAAGTACGATACATAGAGAGAAATAACAACTGACACAACTGAAAGAGATATACGGATACAAAGCTTTACGAATATAGCTCCAATTGTAATCTAGGATCCTGTGAAAAGAAATATCTGCGTAAACCAAAACTACTAGCTGCCTGTGTGGAAAATATGGGTACTTAGAGTTTAGGTAGAAACAATAAACCCCAAGTCAGTCATGGGACTGGTGTGAGATCAAAAATAGTTATTAAATCTTTAATTTAAAAGTTGGGAAATCATGCGACCACGCCGTATAATACGGAACGAGTTTACTCCACATGAATCATAGTTTAAAAAACAATGCAATGCTTTTTGGAACTATTATAAGACTTAGGTCCACCACACAATGCAACGCAAGCCAGAGGACAGAGTTTTCCCTTATAATAGCCAAACATGCTTGGTATGTTTAAAACAAATCATTTTGAAATTACTATAAGTGTATAGTGTCAAAATCAACTTCAGATATAAATGTATCAATCATAGATGGCATGGGTACCATATACCATGTCACCATACTAGTTCTACAACCAAAACCGAAAAATGTCATATTGGAAATTAGATTTCCATCAATGAGTCGTGGCAAGGGATGGCTCCTCCTAATTCGAGACACTCTAGCAAATGCCTCAGGATCACACCTACGGGCAACCCTAGTTAGCAGCAGAACCGGTCCACACTTACTTTAGCGGATTAATTATTCCTGAAAAATACATTTCCCGGTTCTATTGGACCTATCAATAAGCCACTGGGGTCTCATATCCGAGGCTCCTCGCAATCCATCATCCACATACGTAAAAATGTCTGGGCTCCATACCACGATACCACTCTCAGCTAGAAAGTAACGCATGCACTCCCTACCATCCTCATTCCGTTTTTGCCTCATACCGGGGTGTGAGGCTTGCGAATTAACGTTATACACAAAGCTATGCTAATTAAAGTTGTGCTTTGATCATCATCCACAAAACTTTGCTTTTCAACAAAAGCCTTGCTCATTTGCATATTAGCATGCCACATTGACAATCCACGCCATACGACTGATATCTATCAATATATAACCTCTAAGCTCGTACGTCTCAAAGAAGGGTGTTAAGAAAGAGAATATATTCTCCGCCACCAAACAGTTATATATTTAATGGAAATCAATCAACACAGAATGAAGTCCAATGTCAGACACACATCCATTTACAAGTCTGTTCTTGGTCTGAACGAAATCGGAGGCACCTTATTCCTCGTCCCATATGTCCAATACAGGAGATAGAGGTCCTCGCATATCTGGTCGATCTCCAAGTACGTCAGGACGATCTCCACTTATTACCTTGTCTTAGGTGTACAGCCCAATCAAGACATAAGTAATCATCCAAACGATGTGAATATCTCCGGTCTTCAACCACCGTCTTCTTCATCAACGCTTAGTCTCCGTATTAATTATTCAAAATGGGATAAATCCAGTCTTTCCGAATAACTCGCTTATTTATAATCAATAATCAGGTGCTATCAAAACACATTACACGCATCATTCCAATTAAGAATATTGTTTTATTCAAATATTCACATTTCTTGGGAAAGGTTCCCATTAATTTTATCAAAGATAAATTCTTTTAAATTTATTCTTTAATTCTCCTTTGGATATCAATTTCAAACGATTATATTTTATCCTTTAACAATTCTAAACCAAATTAAGGTTTATAAAACTTGTCGGGATTATCGAGCCTTACCGAAGTAATCGTTTATTTTCCAATCACAACCTATTCATCTCATGGAGAAAAACTGGTAATACTCCATACCGAACTCCCACTGTGTTATTGGTAAATTTAATTACCATTTCTCATACAAATCTAATCAAAGATTTAACTATCGCCCAGAGTAAAACTGGTGGTACTCCATTCTCGATCATTTCATGAATTCGACAAATTTAGTTATCTCTTTTCCATTCCAATCTAATTAAAGATTCATTAAAACTCCAGTTCAGTTTTAATTTCAAAAATCATTACTTAATGATTATTCAACTTTAGGAAAATAAATCATGTCTTTAACCGGGTTAAAGAGCCAACGTTGTTTAAAACACCATTCACGAAAAACCCAAAATCATTTTCCATCAAAATGGAATCTACACGAAAATCATAACAGTGTATAATAAATATAAATTCCCGTATTAGACTAATAATATAAATGGAATAGCGATAAAGCCTTTTAGATTCCATATATAATAATGGTCTTCCTTTACAGAAGCTCATCTCGATTATTACCAAATCGAATTCGATTCGATTCCAATTTAATATATTAAATTGGAAAACTTTACTTTGGAAATTTTCCATTGAATCTTAATAAAAAGATTAATAAATTCCAAATCATCTCTTCATTGTTAATTGGGTTAAATAAAAAAAAGTTATTTAAAACATTGTTCATGATAAACCTACAATCAACTTTCATATCAATTCCAATTAAATATTAATTAATTGGCAAACTTCCCTAAATCTTAATTAAAAGATTTATCCTTTTCTCAACTGATTTTAGGAATGGTGTTATTTAAGACACCACTCATGACGAACCCAAAATCTAATTTGATATTAAATACAAGGCTCTAAGTAGAAATTAATACTGGCTTATATTTAGTATCAAATTCTGGAACCAACAAATATCGTGTCGGGAATAACGATATATATATCTTCCAAATTCCTCACCAATATCCGTATAATCATGGAATCCCATATCAAAATATTCCGAAGATTATTTCCATTCCAATTTATACATTGGAAAATTCTGGTTATTTTTAAACCATTTTCAATCCCATTTATTATTCTAGTTATTAACTAGCTAATTTAGATAAAAATATATTTTTATCTTTTCAAAACTGGAATTTGTCATCCAAACTATTTCCAAATCATTTACTATGAATTTACATAATTTTAATAATTTTATTATCGCCATTTCAGTTGGTTTACAATAACGACCACTGAACTGCATTCATAACGACCTTTTCTGAAATTGATTTGTACATAATTCCAATTCCAACCATTAGAATTCAAATCTCTTATATTCATGGGAAAGACCTTTTCGATATGAACCTAACAGTTCTGGTTTTAGGAGAATACGACAGTCGGACCTCCCGTTACGTACATTTGAAGTTATTGGTCGAAATTCGCGAACGGTCGATGCGTGGCGCGTTTTATTCAGGCCATTATAATATAATATATGTTATATATATTTCATCGATTTCCATTTAAAATGTATTTTATAAATCGTTTATAAATTCATTTTAAAACGATTCCAACTTCTATTTCAATTTTAAATAAAATTTGAATACTCCATATCTTTATAATATTAAAATGATAATATTTTCAAAATATCAGATTTTGAAACTAATTCTTTTCGATATTCATTATAAACTAAATAAATTCGATCGATAAACCAGTTCGGGTTAAAAAGGGAGTTTTTATACTTAACCCGGCCTCATATTTTTATATATTTTCTGTCCATCCAAAATCGGACATCAAAACCATATTTTGATTATTCACTGAATATTATTTTAAAATATTCGTTATTTTAAAATATTCTTTGTTTACAAATCGGAATGCGACTCAATCAACTACCATATAATTTCAGTTATATGGATTTCATACATCACATGTATTCAACAATAATGATATATAATCCTTTGCCATTCAAACATCATCCAGAGTGCAATTTTCAACTGTACAAGCGTTAAAATAGATAAATAACGTTCGTCACAGTCTGTCCATCAATCGATCGACATACAACTAAATATTGGGATTAGTGTATGTCAAGTATTATCCCAATACCCGTGTGGGATTTTCAAATAGCAACTGTCTGTTTAAATAAATCATTGGTTAATAATTTTAACCAATTATAATTTGGTTTGAATTATTTTTCAACTTAGCCAAATTTGCTGTTTATATTATAAATGGATATTTATAATTTAATATCAACTACCACATTAATATTAACATTATTTTTGATATATTAATCATCACAAACAATACACAATACAATCAAATAAATCGTCCATGATCTGTGGACGAAGGAGGTAAGCTAACAGGCACCGTATACAATTTATAATGATTAAACTAATAAAAATATCCACTGGCAATTCTATATATTTTTATACATGAATATAATAACATGATAAAATAATTTTGAGTGAGAAGGATTTCTCACTTTGGTTTCCACTCTTCCATTCTTTATTTGAAAATTTTATTTTTAAACTAAATTATACAGGTGTTTAATTTAGCTAAAAAATCCACTTGCACCATTTTCGTTCTAGTCAGTGCCATGGCGTAGTGTTCGTTGACGCGATCCCAATGCAATTTAAATCGTTGAATTCCAATAAAATTTGAACAAGATACATGGATTTAAAATTTGAATACATTAATTACTTTAATTAAATAATTAATAAATTATTAATACAAACTACATTTATCTTCTTCCTGGAATTACTGAAACCCGTGACCCCAAAAACCCATCAGCGTCGTTTCCTTCTACCACCGTCGCAGCCTACATCCGGTCGCCAGAGACCAATCCAACGCCACCACACAACAGCCCTTAACCTTCTCTACTTGCGCCTACCCACCTCGACAAACTTGGTGGCCGTGTCTTCTACAAAGAATGATTCGAACTCACAAGCTTTAGGGCGAAAATCTGAGCACTTCACTAAACGAAAAACGATTTTATCCTTATGAGATTAAAGATCCAGGAATGTCCATCAACTTTTGTTTTATGAGTTCAGATTAAAATTGTTTGGATTAAAAACTATTGATGTAACACCCCGCCTCTATACCCACTATCGTCCAGTTCATTTCAGAGAAATGTCGTAGACCATAACGGAGAATGAGGTTTGTGAAGAGCGACCGATTGTATGATTACTCCATGTGAGGAATGCACATCGAATTCTGATACCGATTAAAATTTTGACATGACCATTCGGCATACAGGGCAACTACACAACGGCTATATGTTATCCGAAAAGCAATATAAAATAGACAATGACAATAATATATATCACAGCCAGACACAAAATAATCATATCGTAAAGGCAGAATAGATATGAATAAACCAAGAATGTGTACAACAAGCTAGTGGTCAACGAAGATGCACTTATCCTAAAAGAATAGATGCATGAACCATGATCTAAATTAAAGAATATGTACACAACAATAGATAATGTCATAGGTACAAAAGTACATAAAGCTGCGGAGACAGAGTAGCAAGCTGAAAGCGGAAGATCAATCCTGTGATGAGACCCAGATGAGTACCTAAAATGACTCGGTCTGACCCGAGTATTATTTATAGGAATAAATAATAAAAGAGTCAGTATAGCTGTACTTATCAAATAAACTGAGATAACAAGAGATATAACAAAGGATGACATGGTTCTCGTAATATTATCGAATCATTAATAAATATGAAACATGACATGTCAACACGATCAGGAAATGACAACGGAATGTCAGAACACAAATATCTCTAAATAATCTCCTTGCTAATGTAGAATGCAACATTCAACTAATAGCACACAACAGGAAATGACAGAGGAATGCCAAATAAACTAAACACATGAATGACAGCGGAATGCCAAATACAAATCAAGTTGACGCACATCGCATCAAAGTAAGCATAAATTAAATTAACGCACATCGCATCAAAGTAATCATAAATCAAATTGACGCACATCGCATCAAAGTTATCAAGAATCCAGAAATCACTAGAAATCCAGAAAACATCATAAAAAGTGGATACCTCCCAGATGAGATACGATCTCTTAGTGGAGAACCTATATGTTTGAGCCGAAGCTCCCTACAGAGCCGGGTCGTGACCTCGAAAGAGAGAAAACACATAAATCGTGAAATCTGTAGAAAACATCATAAATCATAGAAAGTTTGACCGAAGTCCCATATGTGAAATCTAAGAATCGTAAATCCCACTCGAGCGATCGAGGACCACAAAACGTAAGTCATAAAATGAACAGGAGGTTTCGACAGATAGTGCGGAAACTATCTGACTGGAGTTCAACTGAATAGCGTGGAAACTATTACAGTGAACCACAGTCCCCCGGAGACATAGTCAGGAAGCTAAGTCCAAATCATAAAACGGATCACATCGATCTGGGTGACTATAAATTACTCCGGGATAGTGAGTATAAGAAAATAGTTAAATGTCCCATAACCACTCGCTATTCTCGAATATTTACGAACCCGTTGTTGGTTTATACTCAAAACAACAAAAACAATCATAAAATGGATCACATCGATCCGAGTGAATAGAAATTACTCCGAGCTAGTTAATATAAGGAAATAGTGACATGTCCCATAACCACATGCTATTCTCGAATATTTACGAACCCGTAATTGGTTTCTATTCGAAACAGAGAGAATCACCACACATGTTCGAACGCACAAGTCCAAGAGTTATTCACCGAAGTAAACATATAAGGGATCATAGTCCTCAGTTTTACTAAGGTAAATAAACTAAATTTCTCGCCCGATCGAGTAAAGAGGATCCGTACACACTAATATATTGGAATCCATAGAAGGATTCGTGGTCCATTAATAATATATAAACCCTCTTATGATTTGAAGTGACAATAAACAATAGTACGATTGCCGAGGAAAATCGATCAAGGGGATTTACATCAAAATGACGTAAATTCAAATCATAAATCATCCAATGTAAATTCGATAAATGGAACATACATATAGCTCGTTAGTGAATCCAATGACGTTAAGAAACGATTAGAAACACCCTGGTGCGACAGGAAATGAAGACACAAAATTAGATGCCACGGATCAGAGTAATATCACCAAGCTGATCGATAATGTGAAATTCACATTACAACAACATACAGGAAAACAAAGGGATAACAGTTGTAATTTCGATCAACGAACGAATCAAAATCCCAAACTAGCACCTGAAGGTTTTAAACTATATTGGAATTGACTCAAAGGATATCGAGTCGATAATACACGTTTTAGAGTCGTGAATCATATTAACAAGAGTATCGAATAAATTCGATTTACAAAATAGAGCGCACGGGCTTTAGAATGATCACTTATTCAATTCACATCCTAAACAATATGAATAGACCAAAAGAATCAACATTGGAAGAATCAGTTGAGAATCAAAGACAATGAATCGAGCTGCTGGAATCTGCGAATTCATGAAGTTGAAGTTCACAAACAAAGTCCGAACGGCTCGAGCTCCGGCCGGGAAAGAGCCTGGATGGGGTAGACCGTGGAACAAGGTTCCCTCCGGTCCACAACAGAAAAGATGTCTGAATCATTTAGGTCAGACGTCTGAACTGGGATTTTTAGAAACCCATAAGGATTTAGTTCATTTTGGCCCCCTTTCAGACGTCTGAATTATTCCGAACAAACGTCTGAATTACAATTCAGACTTCTGATCTAAAAATTTTCAGACTTCTGAATTTTCTTACTTGGTTCTATAATTATTTGAAGCAGGCCAGATGTCTGATATATAATATTCAGACGTGTCAATCCTGTTCCAGAGCCCAATCTTCCTTGAAAACATGTTCAAACGATATCGACGAGTGCCCGAAGTCCTATGATGTTATGTACATGTATATAAGGCTTCAAGGACTTGCCGAAACACTTATAACACCCAAATACGCATGCACAAACATTCGTACCAGTGATTAACAATGGCTATGATTATAAATTCTAAAATAGACGAATTTTCTAACCAAAGCGATCAAATACGATACAAGCAACTTGTGAAGACTTAGAATTTTACCGAGGTGGCAACAGAGCATCACAATATCACCAAAACAACCCATAGCATATGAATTAGATTGTGTGGACAATTCTAATCATAATTTCCAATTCAATGAAAACATGAACACATGAAATCAACTAAGCTACACTAGATGCATACGCAACATACATAAGGTATAAATGCACTAAATTACACTTTACAAGCACAAAGGCTTGAGGCATAGATGTAAGTTCATCAAAGAACTCACCTTTGCTTGCTAGAAGCAAGAATTCAACCCAAAGCTTTGCTAAATCAACCTCTCTTCAATCAATACACTAGAATCTCCAATCTAAACACAAACAAATGAATTTCCTAAGAGTTAGGTCATAGGATTTCTCAATATTAGAAGAGGAGATAAGCTAGAGATGATGGAGAAGCTTAAGAGGAGGCATACCAAAACTTCTATGCTTGATTTCCTCGAGAATTGTAGCTCCAAGGATTAAGCTAGGTTTAGGAATTTTAATTTCCCATTCCTTTTCCCCATTTTCTATTTTCTTTGAAGTGTTAGAGTGAATGGGACAGAAGGGGGCTAAGAGGGGTTATATGATGAGCTAGGCTAGCTCAACCAAGACCCAACCCAAAGTGCCAAATTTCCGAATCTTGGAACATATCGAAGCTTACACTTTTCGAACTCCTAAATGACATTTTGAACTCAATGGAGGTGGTTTCAAGTCAAAATTCGCCCATATACAAAAAGTGATATTTTGGTCATATGTCAAATGAAAATGACCAAATTCGCGCAACTCGAAAGGTATCGATGCTTACAGTCAAAAAGGTCATAAACGATGATCCAGACTCAATGGAAGTGGTCCCGAATCCTAATTTTATTGTTTGTGAAAAATGAAATTTTGAGTGACAACAGCGGACACGACGATATATTTAAATAAAATATTTAAACCTATTGTCATCGAACGAGCGGGTTGTTACAGACTTCCCCCTTAAAAGAATTGCGTCCCCGCAATTCCTTGAGAATGAAGTAATAAGTAACAACCAAAAACAATACCACAGAGTGGTACCACAAGAACCGACACGAAATGTAAAGATCACACCAACGGCTAGGTGAGATCCCAATTTCGTCTCGCAAGATCATAAAAGCTAGAGTTCAGTCTCAAACTTCATTATGAGGTATTCATCCCAAACGGGTAAAATAATTCCAGAAAAATTTATAAGCGTTATGAATTCAAATAGACTCGCCTTTCCTAGTATTATTCTCAAGGGAATGAGAATCGATAGATGGTACAAAAACCATGCGAATTTAATTTGGAATTTCAAGAAACAACGAGACTGCGTCCTACAGACTCGAGATATCAATAGTAGATATTTCTCTTTGGATATGAAATGGGAATTTGCGATGGTTGACTACTCCATTCCCAAACTCAATCACAACGATGTAGCGAACATCGAACCTGAGCGCTTTAGTCTTGCGACAAGGTGGCTGACACCGACAAAAGCACAACACATAGATTCTAACGAACTTAGCTAAGGAGAGCAATTCTCGAAGGAATAATCAATTTTTAATATAAATGATTCAAGGTTGGTAATGGAATATCAACGAGCTAGAAACCGATAAACAAATATTGGTAACGGAATACCAATGAACTACAAGTCAATAATCAAATATTGGTAACGGAATACCAATGAACTTGAAATCAATAACAAATATTGGTAATGGAATACCAATGAACTATTCAGGGAAATCGATTTCTAACCAGGTACTAAATCTCATTTAGTAACCATAAAGATGAATCATTAGGAATTATACAAAATTCCGAATATTCAAAAACTTGAGTATCGATTTTAGAAAATCAGAAACATTGAGAAGATGATGGGTAAGTAGTGCACAACTTACCACTTCGGAACAACACGATTTAAGATAATTTTCCGCCAAATATCGAATCGCAAAAATATCAGCAATTAATCAAAGAAGCAATAGACAAATTCTATAACAAAATGAGATTAAATCAAACAGGCCGTAATCCCTAAAATTTTGATTGACAAGGGTTAACAAGCATGCGGAGACAATTGTCAAGCCAAATGTTTCAAACCAACAAAGGAGGAATATCAAAAGAGCTCATCCTTTCGATATTCATTTCTAAGAACAACGCAAGGCTAAGTCCATAAGTGAATTGACTATAGCACTTCCAGCTGATCGACTAGATCATAGATTCGAAGAAAGTAATTATTGAGTTTGCCGTGGATCGCAAAAAATCAGATTTCCCTCCACCCACGAGATTCCCATTCTCTCGGGCGATCATTCACTAGAGAAAATAAGGAGACTCATGGAATCACAAGAATAATAAAATCTCTTTAGAAAATCGAAACAAGGATTTAGAATTAGGAGAGATTCTCAATCACTAAGAATTTCCGAGAATCAAAGAACTGAAATCTAGAAATTTTAGACATAAATAAACAATTTTAAACCACTCAAAAACAAGGATTATGAATAATGCAAGGCTCCCAATCCTGGAGTTGTTTATTTACTCAAAGAAAAGACTCAAGACAATTTCTAATTAAAAATCTTGAACCACACGAATTCTTGGAATTACTTCAAGGAAGTCAAGAAATAAATTATCTAGAAAAACAACAAACAATTATGAAAAATCGCAAAAAGTCCAAAATATCATTATTTTGATTAACTTATTAATGGTTAATTTAATTTTAGGGATTATTTCAAATGTCGGATTGTCACATAATGGTGTTTAGGAATTACGAACTACAACATAGCGTCCCACATCTCGTTCGAGATCCTTAACGCACCCAACAGACAAGTAAGAACAAGAAAGTCCTCTAAATTTCTAAAATTCACGCAAATCTCGCGAAAATATAGAAATTCAATAAATCATTCGGGATGGCATAAAGGAAATAAAATTCCTTTATCAACTTACGAATAAAACACTAATGATATCTTTTGATAACGAAGAGCACGATCAACGTATATCGAAAGAACATAAATAAAATAATCTCTAAACAAGGTAAATGACATTAAGTAATTGATGACATGTACTTTGACTCAAGAAGAGGGATCATAAGAAGTAGGACGCGTTCCCTCATTCTTGATCTTGAGTTTGGAATGCAACGATACTTTTTCTGAGTTAATTTAGCAAAAATGCTTGGTGGCTCACACGGGCACAACGAGGTAACAAATGTGTTGTTTTAGCCTGAAGGCTTGGTGATCTCACACCAAACTAGAACTATATAGCTGACAACGAGGGAGTAGATTTAGTCACAAAGACATGGTATCTCCATACCGACTGACAAGTGATCAATAGACCGTGCTAGGTATGTAACGACGTACGAAACAATCTTGACTAGAAATCAAAAAGTATCAGGATCAAAGGCGCTCACAACGTGCGTAACGATGCACAAGCAAGATATCCAATGATCAATCAACTACAAGGATATTAAACAGACATCGATTAGCAACTCGAGTCAAAGAATGAAATAGATGCACCATTAGAGCTCACGGGCCCTAGATGGACATAGAAATCAACCTGAAGGAGACGAGTCAATAACTATTCTAAAAGACTAAAAATAGGTCACTAGATACTTAAACACCCCTCCGTAGGAGGTACACTGGGTGAACCGGCACTTGCACGGCTACGAGCAACTATTTATCTTCTTTAAGGAAAAAGAAGGAAGAAAAAGTTAGTCTCAAGTTGAATTCAAATGATGCGAATTCAATCAAAATGGAATCGTATAGGAAGATAAGCTATGACAGGTCTCAAGACTCAAACTAAAACCCTAAACAACGATTCCCGAGAGAGGCTTAAGGCAATATCATCGTCATACTATCTTACACTATTCCGGAAAGTGGCTCTGATACCAACTGTAACACCATGCCTCTATACACACTATCGTCTAGTTCATTTCAGAGGAATATCGTATACCATAACGGAGAATACGGTTTGTGAAGAGCAACTGATTGTATGATTACTCCATGTGAGGAATGCACATCGAATTTTGATACAAATTAAAATTTCGACATGACCATTCAGCACACAAGGCAACTACACAATGACTATATGTAATCCGGAAAGCAGTTTAAAATAGACAACAACAATAATTTATATCGCCAGACATGGAATAATCATATCACAAAGGCGGAACAGATATGAATAAACCAAGAAGGTGTACAACAAGCTAGTGGTCAAGAAAAATCAACTAATCCCAAAAGAATAGATGCATGCACCATGATTTAAATTAAAGAATATGTACACAACAATAGATAATGTCATAGGTACAAAAGTACATAAAGCTGTGGAGACAGAGCAGCAAGCTGAAAACGGAAGATCAATCCTGCGATGAGACCCAGAGGAGTACCTAAAATGACTCGGTCTGACCCGAGTATTATTTATAGTAATAAACAATAAACGAGTAAATCTAGCTGTACTTATCAAATAAACTGAGATAACAAGAGATATAACAAAGGATGACATGATTCTAGTAATAATATCGAATCATAAATAAATATGAAACATGACATGTCAACACGATCAGGAAATGACAATGGAATGTCAGCACACAAATATCTCTAAATAATCTCCTTGCTAATGTAGAATGCAACATTCAACTAATAGCACACAACAGGAAATGACAGAGGAATGCCAAATAAACTAAACATATGAATGACAGCGGAATGCCAAATACAAATCAAGTTGACACTCATCGAATCAAAATAAACATAAATCAAATTGACGCGCATCGCATCAAAGTAATCATAAATCAAATTGACGCACAAAATCCAGAAATCACTAGAAATTCAGAAAAAGTCATAAAAAGTGGATACCTCCCAGATGAGATACGATCTCTAAGTAGGGAACCTATATGTTTAATCCGAAGCTCCCCACAGAGCCGGGTCATGACCCCGAAAGAGAGAAAACACATAAATCGAAATCTCTAGAAAACATCATAAATCATATAAAGTTGGACCGTAGTCCCATAGGTGAAATCCAAGAATTGTAAATCCCACTCGAGCGATCGAGGACCACAAAACATAAGTCATAAAATGAACAGGAGGTATTGAAAGATAGTGCAGAAACTATCTGACTGGAGTTCCCCTGAATAGCGTGTAAACTATGTAAACTATTACAGTGAACCATAGTCCCCCGGAGGAATAGCCTGGAAGCTAAGTCTAAATCATAAAATGGAACACATCGATCCAGGTGAGTATAAATTACTCCGGGACAGTGAATATAAGAAAATCGTTAAATGTCCCATAACTGCTCGCTATTCTCGAATATTTACGAACCCGTTGTTGGTTCATACTCAAAACAACAAGAACAATCATAAAACGGATCACATCGATCCGGGTGAATAGAAATTACTCCGAGCTAGTTAATATAAGGAAATAGCGACATGTCCCATAAACACATGTTATTCTCGAATATTTACGAACCCGTAATTGGTTTCTATTTAAAACAGAGAGAATAACCACACATGTTCGAACGCCTGAGTCCAAGAGTTATTCGCTGAAGTAAACGTATAAGGGGTCATAGTCCTCAGTTTTACTAAGTTAAATAAACTAAATTTCTCGCCCGATCGAGTAAAGAGGATCCGTACACACTAATAGATTGGAATCCATAGAAGGGTTCGTGGTCCATTAATAATATATAAAACCTCTTATAATTTGAAGTGACAATAAACAATAGTACGATTGCCGAGGCAAATCGATCAAGGGGATTTACATCAAAATGACGTAAATTCAAATCATAAATCATCAAATGTAAATTCGATAAATCGAATATACATATAGCTCGTTAGTGAATCCAACGACGTTAAGAAACGATTAGAAATCACCCTGGAGCGACAGGAAAGAAAGACACAAAATTAGGTGTCATGGATCCGAGTACAATCACCAAGGTGATCGATAATGTGAAATTCACATTACAACAACATACAGGAAAACAAAGGGATAACGGTTGTAATTTCGATCAATGAACGAATTGAAATCCCAAACTAGCACCCAAAGGTTTTAAACTATATCGGAAAAGACTCGAAGGATATCGAGTCGATAATTCACGTTTTAAAGTCGTCAATCATATTAAAAAGAGTATCAAATAAATTCGATATACAAAATAGAGCGCACGGGCTTTAGAATGATCATTTATTCAATTCACATCCTAAACAATGTGAATAGACCAAAAGAATCAACATTGGATGAATCACTTGAGAATCAAAGATGATGAATCGAGCTGCCGGAATCTGTGAATTCGTGAAGCTGAAGTTCACAAACGAAGTCCGAATGGCTCGAGCTCTGGTCGGGAAAGAGCCTAGATAGGGGTAAACTGTGGACCAAGGTCTCCTCCGGTCCACAACAGAATTATAGAATCAGACGTCTGAATCATTTAGGTCTGACGTTTGAACTGGGATTTTCAGAAACCCATAAGGATTTAGTTCATTTTGGCCCCCGTTCAGATGTCTGAATTATTCCGGACAGACGTCTGAATTACAATTTAGACTTCTGAGCTAAAATTTTCAGACTTCTGAATTTGCTTACTTGGTTCTATAAATATTTGAAGCAGGCCAGACGTCTGATATATAATATTCATACGTATGAATCCTATTTCAGAGCACAATTTGCCTAGAAAACATGTTCAAAACGATATCGACGAATGCTCAAAGGACTATGATGTTATGTACATGTATATGAGGCTTCAAGGACTTGCCGAAACAACTAATAACACCCAAATACACATGCACAAACATTCATACCAGAGATTGACAATGGCTACGATTATAAATTCTAAAACAGACGAATTTTCTAACCAAAGCGATTAAATATGATTCAAGCGACTTGTGAAGAATTAGAACTTTGTCGGGGTGGCAACGGAGCATCACAATATCACCAAAACAACCCATAGCATATGAATTAGATTGTGCGGACAATTCTAATCATAATTTCCAATTCAATGAAAACATGAACACATGAAATCAACTAAGCTACACTAGATGAATACACAATATACACAAGGTATAAATGCACTAAATTACACTTTACAAGAACAACGGCTTGACGCATAGATGTATGTTCATCAAAGAACTCACGTTTGCTTTCTAGAAGCAAGAATTCAACCCAAAGCTTTGCTAAATCAACCTCTCTTCAATCAGTACTCTAGAATCTCCAATCTAAACATAAAGAAATGAATTTCCTAAGAGTTAGGTCATAGGAATTCTCAATATTAGAAGAGGAGATAAGCTAGAGATGATGGAGAAGATGAAGATGAGGCTTATCAAAGCTTCTGCGCTTGATTTCCTCAAGAATTGGAGCTCTAAGGATTAAACTAGGTTTAGGAATTTTAATTTCCCATTCCTTTTCCCCATTTTATATTTTCTTTGAACTGTTAGAGTGAATGGGAGAGAAGGGGGCTAAGAGGAGTTATATGATGAGTTAGGCTAGCTCAACCAAGACCCCAACCCAAAGTGCCAAATTTCTGAATCTTGGAACATATCGAAGCTTACGCTTTACGAACTCCTAAACGACATTTTGAACTCTATGGAGGTGGTTTCGAGTCAAAATTCGCCCATATACAAAAAGTGATATTTTGGTCATATATCAAATGAAAATGACCAAATTCTCCAAACTCGAAAGGTATCGATGCTTACAGTCAAAAAGGTCGTAAACGATGATCCGGACTCAATGGAAGTGGTCCCGAATCCTAAATTTATCATTTGTAAAAAATGACATTTTGAGCGATACATCAGACACGACGATATATTTAAATAAAATATTTAAATCTATTATCATCGAATGAGCGGGTTGTTACAATTGAGGAGAGAAAATCCGTCATTTTTGGCCATCGATCTTGTTGGAGGCTGGAAGAGAATGATTTCGGGTTTTAATTTGTGGGGGGTATTTATATTAATAATTTATTAATATTTTGTTTTAAAGTTTTCTTAGTTTTAAATTTTCGCTTCCGAACTCCAAATTAAACCCAATGAATGTCACCCCTAGCCAAATACCCCCATTTCGAACTAGATGGAGTATGTTACTTAAGCCAATTCGACCGTTTCCATCAGTTTTCATCTAAATTAAAGAAAAAATCTATATATATTGAATTTTAACGTACATTATAATTTACCGGGGCCACATACTGACTCCAAAAATTACAAAAAAATAAATCTAGCTATGTTTTGATGATACGGTCCTAACAAAACTTATTTCGTCGAATTTGGAGACCATTTGAAAAATGGCCTTTTTAACTGGCCAATTAAATTTAAATTGAAATTACCAAACACGTTTAAATTCACTACACTCATATATTAATTCCAAAAATTATGAAATTTGGAATCTAGCAATAATTTGACATTTCGATCCAACAAAAGTGGTTTCATCGAAAATAGAGGTCATTTACAAATGTCTATTTTCAAGAGCTATATATAATTAAATATATATATAAATTCCATAGCGACTATTTTAAATTTTAAACTGGACATAACTAATAATTTATAAAGCGAAATTTCAGTTTCTTACATCCGTTAGAAAGATATAGTTAAATAGGCTCTAACGTTTCTTATTTTATTGAAATCCGATTTATATTGAATTTATGCATTCAACTGAAAATTAAAATCGAATTTTCAAACTACCACACCATTTCGAGTTCGTTTTATAATTTAAATAAATTTATATGTTTTAAATTCGATTTGAATAAATTTAATCATTATTATTAAAATAAATCATTTTAAATATTCAAAACCCATTCAAATAGCTAAAATAAAAAATTTAAATTGGTTCTAAAATTTCAGGTTGTTACATTCGCCTCCTCGCCTGCTAGTGCCAAAACCCATCGCCCCGAAACCCACCTTCATCAACTTTCTTTTCCCTCCATATAAAGAACTACTTAACTCCTACTGTCCATCGCGTTGACCCCTCCTCTGTATGCCATTATTTTTTCCTTTGCGTATTTTCTTTTTCCTACTGGTATGAGTATTGAAATCTGAGCCAATTTAAAAATTTTATTTTGGCGATTTTAATGAATTTTGAATATTTAAAATGAATTATTTTAAATAATAACGACGGAAAATATATTTTCAACGAAGTTAAAATGAATAAATTTATTTTAATTATATAACGAGCCTGAAATGGCGCGGTAGTTTGAAAATTAGATTTCAAATTTCAAATGAATATACAGAATTCGTTTTAAGTCGGAATTGGACGAAATAAGAAATTTTTGAATCTGTTTAATCATATCTTTCTAACAGATGTAAGAAACTGAGATTTCACTTGAGAAGTTGAAAGACACGTCTAGTTTAAAATTTCAGAATAGTCGCAATGGAATTTATATATATTTTAATATATGTAAAGCCCTCAAAAATGGAGATTTTGCAAACGACCTCGGTTTTCGATGAAACCGCTTTTATTGGAATCGGAATGTCAAATTATTGCTAGATTCCAAAATTCAGAATTTTTGGGATTAATATGTGAGCATGGCAAAAGAAAACATGTTTGAATAGTTTCAGTCAATTTGGATCGACCAAAAATTAGCCATTTTTCAAACGGTCTCAGAATTCGACGAAATTAGTTTCATTAGGACCGTATCGTCAGTACGAAGCTAGAAACAATTTTTCGGGAATTTTTACAGACTGTATGTGGCCCGGGTAAATTGAAATGTGCATTTAAATTGAATACATATAGATTTGAATTGTAATTTAAATGAAAATTGAATGAAATAGCCGAACTGGCTTATGAAACATATCCCATTGTGTTCGGAATGGGGGTATTTAGCTAAGGGCGAAGTCATTGGGTCTCGATTGGAGTTCGTGTACAAAAGTACCTTTTTGGAGAGAAATTAAATTAATTAATTAATTAATATTTCCCTTTTCTCCTTTACTTGGTCAAACCCGTTCTGATTTCAAAAGAAAAAGAAAAAAGAAAAAAAGAGAACCGCCACCTCGAGAAGAACGTGTCGCCCCCTTTCCCATCTTGTTGCACCACCAAGTACGCCTCCTGTAACACCCGGTAATTCTGTAACACTAAGATTCACAAATCAAGGCAGAATTAAATTTTAAAATCAAAATCAAGGGAAACTGGCTGCACCATTGCGTTCGTCTAGAAATTCTGCTTGGAAACTAGTCCGAGTTTGCGAGAATCGGAGTTCGTATGAGGGAGATATGACCCTCCGAAGTTTCAGGAATTTTCAGAACAGAAAACAGCTCGAAATTCGAATTCGAACCCAGAAGCGGGCTGGGCAGGAAAATTCCTGCCCAGGACCTAGGTCGACTGGGGAGTCGACTGGGTAGTCGACGCCCCCCCCCCCGACCAGGTCGACTGCCCAGTCGACCTGGGTGTCGACCTGGGTGCAGAAACCCACTTTTGGGCCTGGGTGCATTCTGATGTACCTGGTCTCGAGTTCTGCCTAGATCCGTCCGCCTAATCCTATATAAACAGCCTCTTAGCCTCCTTCTCTCTACACCATTTCATTCTATCCTTATGCTGCCTTTGAGAAAATGTATAAATAAATAAAATAATATATAAAATAAATCAAGACGAGGAAATGCTGCTCAAGACTTTCAAGAGGAGATTCAAAACAAGCTAGGATTCAAGTGAAGATTCAAACGACTTCAACGACTGTTTTTTTCTACGAATCTAATATAATCTCTGTAAGTCGGTTACTTTTTAGATTTGAACGTTTTCTCTATTCGTGACATGAAATTAAAGGAATAAAAGAATATGCCAAATCTTTCTATTCGAATCAGTGCTTATATCCTTGGACCTAATTAAGAACTATTATGATTCGATGACCAATTAGGCATTGCCTATGACTATGACATTTGCCTATGACTATGAACATTGCCTATGACTATGAACATTTCCTATGACTGTGACTATGAGAATTATTTCCTTTGACTATAGCCTATGCCTTTGATTAGGAAACATAAACTATTGCCTATGACATAACAGGGACAACTGTGACTAAACACCTATGATTCATGACTAGGAAAGTGTTGCTTAAGTTTTGTGACTGTGAAATTGGGTCTAAACCTGATTATCGATTCTGTCTATTCTTGGTTTTCTTTGGTTTTTGATCATGGGAATTTACCTATTAAGTTAGGTCTACCCATGTTCTTGAACCTACGTCGTTATTCAACCCTTTTTATGTCATAAGATTTTCAGACCTATAGAACTTCGATGTTTTAGATCAATTTCAGTGTAATTCGTTAGGTCTGTAATTAGTAAATTATCATTTTATGCTAGTTATTATGTCTATCTTTTTCATAGCATCTTTGGTTCATTCCCTATTTTCTATGAATCTAGATTTATCTATAATCTAGATTGAATCACGATTATACTAACGATGGGAATACGATTTGGGCAAAATATGAAATTTACTAAAAACGTAGTTTTAAACTTGGAAATTGGCATAAATGGGGAACATGTATTATGGCATGTTTATAAAATGCAAATTGGATAAATTTTACATGAATTATAGGATGTGTAATTTGAATCTGGTATTGACTTGTAGATCTAGCATTTACATGAACTGTGAACTAGAATAATAAGTCTAGTTTGACATGAACTGTAATTAGAATGTTAAATCAGAATTGGATAAGCTAATTTGGCATAATAAGCATATCGGCATAAATTTGAAATTGGCCATAATTGGGATTAATTGTCATGTTTAGCAAAATCATGGTTAGTGACACTTAATTTGGTATAGTTTACATACCAAAAAGCATAAATATGATATAGAGGGGAAAACGGGCCATAGTAATAAATGTTGACAATTTACATTAAAAGAGTAATTAGGAAATAAGTAAATTAGGAATAATTTACTTATAGAATTTGTCCTAAATGAGAAAATGTAAATTTAGACAAATTAAAGGTTTGTTAACGACATCTCTTTTAATAATACACCAGAAAGTTCTAGGGTGACAGAGAGGATAGTGTCTAGGCTTGGGTTTGGAAAATACAAGTTTCCTGCTCTCCCTGGCTATCCTTAACTGATCCGACGGACGGGATGGTTACTTTCAAAATCTGATTTGAAAATTAATCAAAACCCTTTGAACTTAGAAAACACGAATATGCCTAACCCGGGGTTAGACTGAGTTGCAATGTAAACCTGCCCGGAACCAACCGGCACATCCAGTAATCGCAACAATATCTGTCTAATGTGAGTGGTCGCGGCTATAATTTACTTAGTTAAATCTAGAACAAGAATGGTAGGGTTAAGTTAACTAAGACACTTAACCAATTCAACATGATAACCAAACCGATGGGTGGGGTTAGGATCATACTGACACTTAACACAGTTAAGCTAGAATGGGAGGGTTAAGCCCATAGGAACATTTAACCAACTTAACACAGTTAAGCTTGAATGGGAGGGTTAAGTCCATAGGGAAACTTAACCAAACTTAACATCGTAACAAGACAAGATTTGTAGGGGTTAAGTAACTAAGAAAACACTTATCCAAATTAACATGTTAACTAGACTAGAAGGTGGGGTTAAGTAAAGTTAATACACTTAGCCAAATTAACATGTTAACTAGACTAGAGGTTGTGGTTAAGTAAAATTTAATACACTTAGCCAATTTGGTATGTTAGCTGGACTAGACCGTAGGGTTAAGTAAACTTGAACACTTAACCATCAGATTGTGATAAAGGAATAGGGTTAAGTCTAAAACATGAAGGGATAATACTTAACCATTAATAAAATGTTAGTTAAAAACAGATGGGCAAGGTTAAGTTAAAAAGGAACACTTAATGTAACAACCCGAATTTTTGCAACGTGTTAAAACAAGAATCAAGGCAGAATTAAATTATAAATCTGAATCAGATAAAACAGGCTGTGCCATTGTGTTCGTCTCGGAAAAATACGCGAAATAGAGTCTGAAATTTCGTAAATCGGAGTCCGTATGACCAAGATATGACCTCGAGAAGTTTCACGAAAAATTCAAAAACGAAAACAGATTCAAAATTTCAGAAATCAAGCTAGGCGGGAAAAATCCCGCCTGAACCAGGTCGACCTGGGGGTCGACCTGGGAGTCGACCTGGGTGGGACCAGGGTCGACCTGCCTGGTCGACCAGGGACTGGGGAGTCGACCCCAGGGTCGACCTGGGGGTCGACCTGCCTGGTCGGCCAGGTCGTCCAGGTGCACCTGTTTTGGCTCCTGGGTCTTGTTTTGGAGGCTTGTGACGATTTTTGAGGGTTCAAATCTATCCTAGGTTTATCCTACGGCCTAAACTACTTCTAATCTCTATAAAAAGACCCCTAACCTAGCCTAAACCCTCATAAACTGATCCTACAACTAAACTATGCCAAAATTTCTAGTGATCATGGCCTCCACTCAAAACCCTAAGCCTCCATCCTCTTGTCATAAATTCTATCTTCATTCTCTTGAGAGATTAGATGATCATTTGAGTGTTTCTAAGTTACATGAGAGTTGCTAAGCTCGATTCAAGGCCAAAGTTGCAACCTTTCCACTTCAAAGCAAGGATTTCTATTGGTATTTGCTCAAGGGTTTCATTTGGAGCTTATCATTTGGGGTTTTTGGTGTTGCTTGAGTGGCTTCGTCTCAATCTTTGTATTATATGTCGTTTTATTGCCTTCATAGCATTGTAAGCCCCCTCCTACTCTTAGATATTAACTATGAAGTTAAATGTTCATGTTGCAAGTTGGGTTTGAACATTAAGTATCATACATGCTATCATGTTATGTATCCCATCATGTTTGTAAAGACACCATCTTGATCTTATGGGCTAAAAGTTATAAGCTTTATGTTGAATGTTGCATTATGCAACATGAGAGCTATCATATCCCTTATGATAACTTGCATGTAATGCTATATGCGAACTTCTAGGCCTTTTTCTATGTCACTTATCATCATGATTCACCTATATGCTAAGTTTTGGGGTTATGCATGTTTTTGGGGCTTAATAATGTAACATGCAAGTTTGTGAACACATTATGTCTCATATGCCACCATGTTTAACTTGCGGCTTTATACCCCTTTTGTCATACCTTTGCCAAGTTCCTTCTTTTAATCCATTATGTGTTGTTGCGAATGTATATGCGAGTCTGAAAGCGTTGGGGTTACGTTATGGGTAAACTTTAATGACGTGAAACATGATTTGGGTAAATGGGTATAAACATGACAACATGTAACTTTGGCTATGAGCATGGGACTTGAAAACTTGACACGTATGGGTTGTAAGTGTAATAAGACACTAGACCAAACATGAAAATGGCCAACTCGAGGTTGGGTTTAGTTTGTAGCATAAATCTACCCGGACCCGCCCGGCTTAACTAGTGGCTACAAACAATAGGATCCAATGTGAGAAGTTGGTCATGTCGCGCTTAAGACCCGAGGTTAGACTAGGTTGTGGTGTAAAACTACCCGAACCCGCCCGGCTTAACTAGTAACCACAACAAAGTCTAATGTGAGAGGTTGAGAGTGCATTAATTAAATTAATGCCACATGATAAGGTTAAGTAAGTTTGACTAATGACACTTAACCGATATGACACGAATGGGTAGGTTAAGTGGGACCGGGCTTGATTTCTTAATGACACTTAACCATATAAGACAATTAGGGGATGAGGTTAAGTAATTTACACTAAACTAATCTAAACACGGTAATTAGATGGGGTTAAGTAACCTACACTTAACTAATCTAAACACGGTAATTAGATGGGGTTAGGTAACCTACACTTAACTAATCTAAACACGGTAATTCGGTGGGGTTAAGTTAAACACTTAACCAATCTAAACTTGGTAACTCAATGTGGTTAAGTAACCAACACTTAACCCACTTAACATGGTAATTTAATGGGGTTAAGTAACTTATACTTAATCAATTATACATGATGATTTGATGAGGTTAAGCAACCATACTTAACCAATCTAATGTGAGAACTAGATAGGGTTAAGTCACAAGACCGTTTAAATAACCATTCTAATACGATTAGTGGATGGGGTTAAGTTAACCTATACTTAACCAGTCCGACTCGATAATCCGATGAGGTTAAGATAATCTATGCTTAACCAATCTAACACGATAATCTGATAGGGTTAAGATAAACAAATACTTAACCAATTTAACTTGATGATTGAATAAGGCTAAGTCATGAGCTTCTTGGTATACTTAACCAACTTGTAGGGCTAGGTCTTGGACTTGAATACTTAGCCAATCTTGACATGATACATAGGCGGGCTAAGCCATGAACTTGAATAACAGCACTTAACCCAATAGGCAAAACCCTAGTAGAGAAACTAGGTAGAAAATCGTAGTTAATCAAGGGTAACGGGGAAATGAAGCTAAGTGGTAAATCTTATTTAAGTATAACTAAGTAATAATTCTTAGCCAAGAACATGGGACTAGTTCATGAATAGATGAGTAACCCGGTATGGTAGGTCACCGCTTAAAACACGAGGTGGAGCAATATCTGATTTAGATAAAGGCTCCAACGAACTGGGTGACGAAACGGTAGCTTCGGGGAACGTGAGGATACTCTTGGTATCCCTCTATGAGGTTGCCGATGGTCCATGAAACCAGGCTTCACAGAGGTTAAGGTATGCGGTAGAAGAGCCAAGGGTATGCCTTGGTTGCTGTGCGAGCAACCTAAAGACTGGGGTGGATTAGCATGGGGTCGGCGATATTTTCACGGTAGCCCTGGATAGCACATTCGTCGGCCACCTACCATCTTTAGTCAATCGTGTACGTACGGAAAGGCAGAGAACACCCAACAAACCATACCGGCTATCTGGGTATGGGTGAGGTTAGCCGTCCGGAATGAGGGGAGCGATGGCTGTAGCGTAGTTCTCATACATAACTTTTCTTGTTTTGCCTTTCAGTAGTTGAGGGAGGGGTCACGTGGGACCATAGCCACGGATACAAAAACAGACCTTGATATCTGCACCGGCGGATGACTTAAAACTCCCGACCGAGTTCCGTATTTCTTGATTTGCCCTGGCACGAAACTCGGATAGCACATTGAGATACATGTGCGTCTAGACATGGAAAACGATTCATGATACCTACGTGGGATAAAAAGGGCGCGGTTGACAGGTAGCATAATCCCTAGTAGCCCTAGGTGGCAAAAACCCAAACCGAGACACGGAAACGCTCATTAGGTAGCATAATCCCTAGTGGTCCTAGGTGGCATAAATCGATAGTTCATGGTAAGAAAACATAACTAGATCAAGGGTAGCAGTCCAAAACAACTTCAAGGATAAAATGGTACTACGTTGAGGCGGTATAGATTTACATAGGGAAGCCCGTACGGCCTACGGCAAAGGACTGAACTTATATATGGAAAGAAACGTTCGAGTTGGAGAAACCTACATCTGCTATATATTAGGTTGACATGGACCATTACATGACATTGGGCAAGGGACATTCATAGTTAACACATAACGCGGGTTGGAATACTAGTACGAGAGGTGCAGAGCAAATATACATGATAAATACCTTAGGATGTTATACATGATAGATACCTTGGGATAGTATACTTGATAGAAACCTGACGATGTGACACCTTGATTTATCTTGACACCGTAGTTTATCATGTCACACTCGTTTATCTTGGTACAGTAGTTCATCCTGTTATTTTGGTTTAGCTTATCTATCTTGTCATCATACTTATGTTCATCTCAGTTCCTCATGCCAGTTAACTTTACCATTTTATATACTGATAGTAGATAGGGCTTACCAGTCTTTATGACTGACCCCTGTTTGTTTCGCCTCTTTGTCTTCCGTTTCCCTCCAGGTTACAGGAGGAATGCTATTGTTAGTTCGGACTTCTCCTGTTTGAAGGTCATCATGTATCGCTTAGGACTTTTCTTGGCTATGGCCTACTTTACTGTTTTACTTGGGGAATAATTTAAGAAAAAGGTTTTTATGCTTCATTACTATTGCAAGATAGATTTCCATGTAAGAAATTCTCTAATGTAAAAGGCTTTAGACCTTATTTATTAATGATATGAAAGTTGGTTTTACTTCCGCTATTTTATATGTTCTGTCTTGTAATATTTCTGTACATGTTTACCAATAATACCCCTCTAAAGCTAGTGCATTCCTTTGCGAGTGACCCTAGCGAGGTGGGGTGTTACATTTGTATCAAGCAGAAGGTTACCAGACTGGGCAAAAGTTTTTTAAAACCTTCTGAAAACTATTTGAAAAACCGTTTACAAAGAAGCATTTTTAAAGAAAAGTTTTGTTTTGAAAGGCTATTCCCCAAAGGCTATTAGCACTATCCTTTGATTCCTTGATTGAATCTCTTTTCCTTTCTTTCCTCCATCTGTAGTCACAGTAGTTCTACTGTGGACTAATCTTTGTCTAGCCACGTAGGTGTTTCCCGTACGATGAAGGTGGTTCCGGGAGACCTGTTGCCGTGATACAAGGAGGGATAATAAGAGTAAGGATAAAGGACGCGAGCTTAAGATGATCAACTGTTGGTATGCCTTAGGTCCATCAAGGAGGACAAGGACAAGATCATCGGAGAGGGCAATTGTACGCTACCATTTCTAGGGTACCTAAAAGAAATGGTACCGTTTCTGGTAAAGGTTTAGCCTTTCTTTTCTATCATCCCATCCATACTTTGTATTGATCATCACATCATTTAAGTCTGCTTCGATAGTTGAGTCTCTGCACCTTGGTACTAGGCATGGTAGAGGATCCCAGTTTTTGTCCCAAAAAATCTGGTTGGAGAGTTGGTCCATTTCTTCAGAATTGTTTGGATTTGAGAATGACATGTCTCGGCTACGGATGAATTCTAAGGGATAAAGTGGTCACCCAACAAGGGGTGCCATTCTCGGTTTTAGGAAAGAGGGTAGTTAGACTCTCGGCTCACCTTGGTGATACCCTCGAAGTCTCGTATAACCTTTTGGGTTCTGTCATGGTTAGTTACCTAGAACCTCTTGATGCATTTATCAGAATCTCTGATCCAATCGAGTAACGTCCGCCAATAAGACGATGGTTCATTCCGCTTGAGCATGGGTTATAGGAATCACCCTAGTAGTGCACGGGTTAACATGGATTGACATCGGGAAAACGAGATCCAGTATTCACTAGTGGATTTTGGAGAGCTTTCATGATTACGCAAATATGTTTGAGCCGAGCATACCAGAAAAAGAATAAGTGAAAGTGAAACGAGAGGCGGCAGAGAAATGAGTTCCAACTCATACCTTGGAAATAGGAATCAGGGCCTACGAAAATCATGAAGTCAAAGGTGGTCAAGGCACACTGGAATTAAGCTCAAGGAAATGCGGCCTAAAACGCGCGCATCATATCCTCTTTATAAGAGTATATCGTTGATCCCTGGTTTTCCTGTAGAGCTTGCTTGCATGCTATCGCTTGGTGGATATCCTCTCGATCCTGTTTCCGTTGCAAACCCCGTAAGGAGTTTGTCGTGTTTATCTTCTCGATCCTATCTTTGGGAACCTTAGATAGAACTCTATGGATGTAAACATGTATTTGAAACATGTTATGATTGATATGGTTGCAAATGTTGCAAGTGGTTGCTCGTGGATGCGCGAATACACATTAGATACTAGATTGACGCGGTCACGTTTCATGTTGCATATGCCAAGAGTATTTATACTTGTTTATGGATGAAATCGAATGTGTTGTCATGTGGATGTTGGCATGTGGATGAATGTTTGTGCACGCATATAGTATTTATATTGACTAGGACTATTTGCATACATGTTGGATTCATGGCACTAAACATAATTTGCATTAGAAGATCATTCCAGGCCTGATCATTAGCATTAGCATTAGCTAAGGACATATACACACACTTTCTTGCATATGTTTCATACGGCATTAGAAATCATCTAAGGACCATGGTTGCTTGTGGATGATGTTTTGAGTAGAGGGATGATGGATGTAGGATACGTTCTTCCTAACTTGGAGATTTCGGGGACGAAATCCTTTAAGTTGGGGAGGATGTAACAACCCGAATTTTTGCAACGTGTTTAAAACAAGAATCAAGGCAGAATTAAATTATAAAATCTGAATTAGATAAAACAGGCAGTGCCATTGCGTTCGTCTCGGAAAAATACGCAAAATAGAGTCCGAAATTTCGTAAATCGGAGTCCGTATGGACCAAGATATGACCTCGAGAAGTTTCACGAAAAATTCAAAAACGAAAACAGATTCAAAATTTCAGAACTCAAGCTAGGCGGGAAAAATCCCGCCTGAACCAGGTCGACCTGGGGGTCGACCTGGAGTCGACCTGGGTGGGACCAGGTCGACTGGGGAGTCGACCCCAGGGTCGACTTGGGGGTCGACCTGCCTGTCGGCCAGGTCGGCCAGGTGCACCTGTTTGGCTCCTGGGTCTTGTTTTGGAGGCTTGTGATGATTTTTGAGGGTTCAGATCTATCCTAGGGTTTATCCTACGGCCTAAACTACTTCTAATCTCTATAAAAAGACCCCTAACCTAGCCCTAAACCCTCATAAATTGATCCTACAACTAAACTATGCCAAAATTTCTAGTGATCATGGCCTCCACTCAAAACCCTAAGCCTCCATCCTCTAGTCATAAATTCTATCTTCATTCTCTTGAGAGATTAGATGATCATTTGATGTTTCTAAGTTACATGAGAGTTGCTAAGCTCGATTCAAGGCCAAAGTTGCAACCTTTCCACTTCAAAGCAAGGATTTCTATTGGTATTTGCTCAAGGGTTTCATTTGGAGCTTATCGTTTGGGGTTTTTGGTGTTGCTTGAGTGGCTTCGTCTCAATCTTTGTATGATATGTCGTTTTATTGCCTTCATAGCATTGTAAGCCCCCTCCTACTCTTAGATATTAACTATGAAGTTAAATGTTCATGTTGCAAGTTGGGTATTGAACATTAAGTATCATACATGCTATCATGGTTATGTATCCCATCATGTTTGTAAAGACACATCTTGATCTTATGGGCTAAAAGCTATAAGCTTTATGTTGAATGTTGCATTATGCAACATGAGAGCTATCATATCCCTTATGATAACTTGCATGTAATGCTATATGCGAACTTCTAGGCATCTTTCTATGTCACTTATCATCATGATTCACCTATATGCTAAGTTTTGGGGTTATGCATGTTTTTGGGGCATAATAATGTAACATGCAAGTATTGTGAACACATTATGTCTCAATATGCCACCATGTTTAACTTGCGGCTTTATACCCCTTTTGTCATACCTTTGCCAAGTTCCTTCTTTTTAATCCATTATGCGTTGTTGCGAATGTATATGCGAGTCTAAAAGCGTTGGGGTTACGTTATGGGTAAACTTTAATGACGTGAAACATGATTTGGGTAAATGGGTATAAACATGACAACAGGTAACTTTGGCTATGAGCATGGGACTTGAAAACTTGATACATGTGGGTTGTAAGTGTATAAGACAAACCAAACATGAAAATGGCCAACTCGAGATTGGGTTGAGTTTGTAGCATAAATCTACCCGGACCCGCCCGGCTTAACTAGTGGCTACAAACAATAGGATCCAATGTGAGAAGTTGGTCATGTCGCGCTTAAGACCCGAGGTTAGACTAGGTTGTGGTGTAAAACTACCAGACCCGCCCAGCTTAACTAGTAACCACAACAAAGTCTAATGTGAGAGGTTGAGAGTGCATTAATTAAATTAATGCCACATGATAGGTTAAGTAAGTTGGACTAATGACACTTAACCGATATGACACGAATGGGTAGGTTAAGTGGGACCGGGGCTTGATTTCTTAATGACACTTAACCATATAAGATAATTAGGGGATGGGGTTAAGTAATTTACACTTAACTAATCTAAACACGGTAATTAGATGGGGTTAAGTAACCTACACTTAACTAATCTAAACACGGTAATTAGATGGGGTTAGGTAACCTACACTTAACTAATCTAAACACGGTAATTCGGTGGGGTTAAGTTAAACACTTAACCAATCTAACTTGGTAACTCAATGTGGTTAAGTAACCAACACTTAACCAACTTAACATGGTAATTTTAATGGGGGTTAAGTAACTTATACTTAATCAATTAATACATGACGATTTGATGAGGTTAAGCAACCATACTTAACCAATCTAATGTGAGAACTAGATAGGTTAAGTCACAAGACCGTTTAAATAACATTCTAATACGATTAGTGGATGGGGTTAAGTTAACCTATACTTAACCAATCCGACTCGATAATCCGATGAGGTTAAGATAATCTATGCTTAACCAATCTAACACGATAATCTGATAGGGTTAAGATAAACAAATACTTAACCAATTTAACTTGATGATTGAATAAGGCTAAGGTCATGAGCTTCTTGGTATACATAACCAACTTGTAGGGCTAGGTATTGGACCTTGAATACTTAGCCAATCTTGACATGATACAATAGGCGGGCTAAGCCATAAAACTTGAATAACAGCACTTAACCCAATAGGCAAAACCCTAGTAGAGAAACTAGGTAGAAAATCGTAGTTAATCAAGGGTAACGGGGAAATGAAGCTAAGTGGTAAACCTTAGTTAAGTATAACTAAGTAATAATTCTTAGCCAAGAACATGGGACTAGTTCATGAATAGATGAGTAACCCGGTACGGTAGGTCATCGCTTAAAACACGAGGTGGAGCAATATCTGATTTAGATAAAGGCTCCAACGAACTGGGTGACGAAGCGGTAGCTTCGGGGAACGTGAGGATACTCTTGGTATCCCTCTGTGAGGTTGCGGATGGTCCATGAAACCAGGCTTCACAGAGGTTAAGGTCTGCGGTAGAAGAGCCAAGGGTATGCCTTGTTGTTTGTGCGAGTAACCTAAAGACTGGGGTGGATTAGCGTGGGGTCGGCGATATTTTCACGGTAGCCCTGGATAGCACATTCGTCGGTCACCTACCATCTTTAGTCAATCGTGTACGTACGGAAAGGCAGAGAACACCCGACAAACCATACCGGCTATCTGGGTATGGGTGAGGTTAGACGTCCGGAATGAGGGGAGCGATGGCTGTAGCGTAGTTCTCATACATAACTTTTCTTGTTTTTCCTTTCAGTAGTTGAGGGAGGGGTCCACGTGGGACCATAGCCACGATACAAAAACAGACCTTGATATCTACACCGGCGGATGACTTAAAACTCCGACCGAGTTCCGTATTTCTTGATTTGCCCTGGCACGGAACTCGGATGGCACATTGAGATACATGTGCATCTAGACATGGAAAACGATTCACGATACCTACCTGGGATAAAAAGGGCGCGGTTGACGGGTAGCATAATCCCTAGTAGCCCTAGGTGGCAAAAACCCAAACCGAGACACGGAAACGCTCATTAGGTAGCATAATCCCTAGTGGTCCTAGGTGGCATAAATCGATAGTTCATGGTAAGAAAACATAACTAGATCAAGGGTAGCAGTCCAAAACAACTTCAAGGATAAAATGGTACTACGTTGAGGCGGTATAGATTTACATAGGGAAGGCCC
>JASFAX010003874.1:0-41212 GCA_030737875.1 Allium sativum
CTTTCTCTCTTTTGGAGCCATATGTCTGACAGGTAAAGCTACGGGCTTTGCGTTATCCACAAGATAGATTCGAAAGTCTATTTCCCGCTTCGGAGGTAAGCCTTTCACCTCCTCGAAGACATCCGGATATTCCCGGACTACTCTAACCGACTGCAAATTCTCGTCAGAAGCATCAAGTGACTCTAGATAACTAAGCATAACAGCATTCAAAGGATTACAGGAAATTTCTAGAGTGTTACCAAGCCGAGTAAAGAGTCTAACTACTCTTTTCTCACAATCAAGGATGGCACTGTTACTGGATAACCAGTCCATGCCTAAGATCAAACCATATCCCGAGAAGCCTAGAACAAAGGAATTACAACTAAACTCAACACTGAGAATAGAGATTTTCAAACCCAAACAAACCATTGACAAGTAAGCGGAGCCCCCAATTGGATTCGAAACTACTAAGGGATCCTCAACCATACTAGTGTCTAGATGCAGAGATTCCACTAAAGCAGATGAAATAAAGGAGTGTGATGCACCAGAGTCAAAAAATGTACGAACTGGATGATCATAAAGATAGACTACACTTTCTACCGAAATATTACTACCTCGTTCCTGTGGAGGTGCTGTCAGAGCATGAACTTGACCTCCTGAAGTAGATCCAGCTTTATGTCCCTGTCCTTTCTTCTTTGGGCAGTCCTTAGCTTGGTGCCCAGTCTCTCCGCAATGAAAGCAACCACCCATCTTCGCCTTCTTCTTCCGACAGTCTTTCTCTATATGTCCAACTATGCCACAGAAATGGCACTTTCTCTTCTCACGGGACTTCTTGTTCTTTCCTCCTTTCTTAAAGTCTGTCTTCTTAGCCTGTAAACCATCTTTCTTTTCCTCAGCCGTAGTCTCCTTCTTGCCATGGTCTTCCTCATGTAGCAACGCCATGTCCACCAAGCTTTCATAAGTTGCTCCCATGGACACATGGGTCATGGAAAGGCTGTGTATAGGCTCATTCATACCTTTGACGAAGCGAAGCGCCTTCTTGTGTTGGGTATTTACTAAGTCCAGCCCGAATCTGGCTAACTGATTAAACTGATTGACGTACTCCCTGTCCGTCATGCTTCCCTGTTTAAGATTCAAGAACTTCTCTATTTGCAGGCTTCTTTCAGCTTGGGAGAGGAATTTCAGTTCGAACCTTGTCCTAAAATCATCCCAAGTTTCCACTGCCCTCTGAGCATTAGTGATCTCCCACCAATAGGAAGCTTCATCTTTGAGCAACCACGCCGCTAGCTGTATCTTTTGCCGATCATCAACTCCGAAGATGTCAAACAGATCCTGTAACACCCCACGCCCGCTATGGTCACTCACTAAGGGAATGCCATAGCATCGGTGGAGTATTTTAGTGAATATAGAACAGAAAAATTACAACAGGACAGATATAATTAGTACTTGAAATTTTAAAATATCATCTCACGACAGCGGAAATAAACATGTCTGGTTACATCATAAAACCATGATAAAAGTCAAGTACAATATCCATCAAAATAAAGAAGTACATAATCCCACTCTCTCTCATACAATAGCCATAACAAAAGAAAAGATAACTGGATAACTGGAGCTTTACATCTACCCAAGCTCCTAAACACTGGAACAGCAATCCGATCAAGCTCTACTACCGCTAGGATCCACCGTAGGACCTGAGGGTTGGGAAAAAGATAAAAAAACAACGGGGTCAGACATAAGTCTGAGTGAGTCCTATAACTTTAACAATACAATCATTAAAGTAACCAGAGAAGACATAAACTTGACCTACGGTAATATCTGGGGATGAATGGCTACACTAAGCAGCTTGGTAGACTTAGGATAAACTAAGATAACTGTTAGGACGCATCTACCCACCCAAGGATAATTACTAACTGCACCACACCAGTCATTCACACTTAAAGGTTGATCCCTTCCAAGGACTTAGAAAATTTTCCCCAGTAGTTTCACGTACTCCTAGCCCACTACATAGGTGCCGTCTGCCCCTATCTCCACTAGGTGTACTCAGTAATTCTTACCCAGTAGTTTCGTGTACCCCTACATAGGTGCCGTCTGCCCCTATCTTTATTAGGTGTACCCACTACTCCCCATCGATCGGCTCCCTACCGTAGATACCCGTGCTGGTCCCACAGTGGGGTGTATCACTCCCCTAAAGTGGCTACCCAATACTAACGGTGCACGGCTTTATATCTACACGATGCAACAACGGCTTATCTACCAGCCCGGGCCCACACACGCATATGAAACCCGTTGGACTTGCGTTGCCACCGCTAACCCGTTTTGGCCTCTTATAATCAAGCCCAATATGCGTGTCCCGTCACTCGACATGGGTCGAGCCCACAAAGATACGTTTGGGATATTGGTTGAAATGGGCCCCCACAAGCTACCCACTTAAGCTTGTCAAATATCTAGTGTATCCCACTTAACCCTTTAATCATGTTTAATTACATGTTTCCACTTGGTTAAGTATTCTAATCGTATTTTCTATTGCCACCCAAGGCAACCCACTAGATTCCACATGCCACCCAAGGCAACCACAAAATTTCCACATGCCACCCAAGGCACCCACTTAACCCCTCATGTCCCACTACATGCTACTATGGTTAAGTGTTTCTTAATTAATTAAGACCGTGATCTCCCGTAAAGACCTCCCACATTAGACTGGCTGTTATGACCGCCTGGTTAAGCCGGTAGAGTCCGGGCAGTCTTACGTCATAACAGAGTCTAACCTCGTGTCTTTACCTTAATCACGTATTTAATTTATGGCTAAGACCTCTCACATTGGGCTGACATTTGTAGCAACTGGTTAAGCCGGTCGGGTCCGGGCAGTTTTACACTACAAATGAGTCCAACCTCGTGTCTTAGTCGATTAATTACACCTAATTAATCACCCCCATATTAATTATCCCTAATTAATATCAAGTTTTCCATAACATGGGTAGACCTAACTCAATAGGTAAATTCCCATGGGGTAGACCTAACTCAATAGGTAAATTCCCACTTATGGTAAATTAATTTTTATGGTATGCTTAATCATACCCAATCATTCATTTATTAACTTATTTACCAACCCCATCGTTCCCCACGTAAATCGTTCTCATTTCATGACATAATAAAGGGGAAGATCCATCACAAATATCATGGGTTTAGCATATAACTTTGTCATGGGTTAAGAGGATGTCAACTTGCATATATGAACACATATTAACCCAACTACATTTAGCCCAACTTGCATATTATCATACACATGATTTGCATAACATGTTGCATATGAGCTTGCATATTATCATACACATATCTTGCATAACATGTTGAACTTGCATATAAGCATTCTCATAACTTGCATAACATGTTAAACATGCATTTAAGCATACACATAACTTGCATAAGCATTCATATACTTGCATAAGCATTCACATACTTGCATAAACATGCATAACTTGCATATCATGTCATTTAAGCATATACATATCTTGCATAAGCATTCATATACTCGCATAAGCATGCATAACTTGCATATCACATAAATCTTGCATTCAAACATATACATGACTTGCATAAGCATCCATATACTTGCATAAGCATGCATAACTTGCATATCACATTAAACTTGCATTTAAACATATACTTAACTTGCATAACTCACTTTGTTAAACATGCATAATTCCACTCATTAAATATGCATAAATCCACTTGTTAAGCATGCATAAACCAACTTGTTAAACATGCATAAACCAACTTTGTTAAACATGCATAAATTAACTTATTAAGCATGCATAAACCAACTTATCAAATATGCATAAACATAGAACAACATAGAGTAACATATCATTATAAATGATTCAAACTCACTAATCCACATCTAAGACCATAAGTCTCGTTACACCCAATCTACTTACTTTAACAATTGATGTTAAAGTGATAGAAACTCACCAAACACAAAATTAACCAACTTATGAAGAGGAATTAGTTGCTAATTATGAAGATGGTGATGATTAGAGAATGATTTGAGAGGGATTAGCTTGAAACTTCCTTCTTAGATTAATGGAGACTCCTTCTAGGATTTAATTTGGCGGCATGAGGCCTTCATTTCTATTTTTAGTATGGATTAAGGTAGGTTTAGGGTGTATTTATAGATTAATAGAGTGTTTTAGGCCCTTAGATTAACCCTAGATTAATTTAGGTCCGTTAGATTTAGGAAACCTCTAGAACCAAGCCCAGCCCTAGCCAGAAAACCAGATCTGGTGCACCCAAGCACCCTGGCTCGACACGCCATGTCGACAGGCAAGTCGACAGGCAAGTCGACACCCCTGTCGATAGGCCTGTCGACAGCCCTGTCGACATGCTTAGGGCGGGAATCTCCCCGCCTGGCCCCGCTGGTTCTAATTTAAAATCTAAATTTAAATTCCTAAATCTGTTTTTAGCCTTAAATTTTCTGCAAACTTCTTTGGGCCATAACCGGGCCATACGGACTCCGATTCTCGAAAACTCGGACTCTATTTCGCGTATTTTTCCGAGACGAACGCAATAACGCAGCCCGTTACCCCTAATTCCCACATCTGAGATTATTTATTCTGTAATTAGTGAATTTTAGTATTAACTAAAATTCGGGGTGTTACATTCTCCCCTCCTTAAAGGATTTCGTCCCCGAAATCTCTAAGCTAAGGAGAATGCATATCCTACCATCCAAACAACCATCTACTCAAATCATCAACCACGGGCATCCATTGTCCTTAAACAGTTTCTAATGATGTATGAGCATATGCCAAAAAGTGTGTGTATATGTTCCCTATCTAATGTATGAACATATGCAAACCATGATAGTGCCATGCATCCATTATGTATGCGAGAGAACCCTATCGACACATACAATATCTACATGAGTGCACAATCATTCACCAAAATGCATCATCCATGTGATAACACAACCATTATACATCCATAAATATATTTTCCTACACACAATTTTATGCAATATGCAATATGAAGTGACTGAGCCGATCTAGTGCCTAGAGTGTGTGTATATGCATCCACGAGCAACCACTAGCAAACACTTGCATCCACTTGCATCCATCAACCATAACATGTCTCAAACACATGTTTCAACCATAGGTTTACCCTATCTAAAGGTCAAAGGTACTAACGAGAGGACATACCGAAGATAAGATAAGTACTAGACAAGCGATAAAGGAGAAAGTAAAGACATACCCTCAAAAAGAAATGGGTACAATGATCGCATCTTCGCTTCCGTCTCCCAAGTTGCGTTGCTCTCATCTTCTCCCCATTGCACTTTGACTAGCTGAACCTCTCTGTTTCTCAACTTCCTAGTCTCTGACCCAAGGATGCGAGTAGGAGCTCGTCGAATAGTCGCATCACGCTCTACCTCTACATCTCTAAGCAAGCTCGGCTCTACCACCTCTGCCGTCTCATGTAAGCACTTCCTCAGATGTGATACATGGAATACATCATGAACACCACTAAGTCTGTTGGGTAACTCCACCCTATATGCCATCCGTCCAATCCTTTCCTTGATAGGAAATGGCCCAACAAACCTCGGTGCTAACTTCCCAACGGATCCGAAGCGAACAACATTTCTCAACGGAGACACCTTAACAAAAACCATATCCCCAACCTCAAACTCAAGATCCGTCCTTCTCTTGTCTGCATAAGATTTTTGCCTATCTTGCGCTGCTTTCATCCTTCTTCGAATCAAGTCAATCTTCTCAGAAGTCTCCCTAACCATATCAGGCCCAAGCAAGATCTTATCCGTAGATTCCCACCAACATGCAGGTGATCGACAAGGCCTTCCATAGAGAGCTTCGAAAGGAGCCATACCAATACTGGACTGAAAGCTGTTATTATATGCGAACTCCACCAATAGAAGATGCTCTTCCCATGTACCTCCAAAATCTAAGATACAAAGCCTCAAAAGGACTTCTAGAACACGATTCACCCTCTCAGTCTGGCCGTCCGTCTGAGGATGATATACGGTGCTCAGACACAATTGAGTCCCCACTGCTTCTTGCAAACTTCTCCAGAACTCGCTAGTGAAGATAGGATCTCGATCACTTACTATACTAGAGGGTACCCCATGTAATCGAACTATCTCTCGAAGATATACTGAAGCTAGCCATGGAGCAGTCCTCTTGCTCTTCACAGGTATGAAATGGGCGCTCTTAGTAAGTCTGTCTACCACCACCCAAATTCCTGTATTACCCTTCCTCGACCTGGGTAACCCGTCAACAAAATCCATCGAGACGCTATCCCACTTCCATTGCGGAACCTCCAATGGGTGAAGCAACCCACCTGGTTTCCTTTGCTCCGCCTTCACTTGCTGGCACACCAAACATCGAGCGACATACTCGGCCACATCTTTCTTCATACCGGACCAGAAGAAAACCCTCTTCATGTCTTGGTACATCTTGTCCCCACCGGGATGAATGGTCATCCTAGAACGGTGTGCGTCATCAAGAATAGCCTTCCTCAAACCCTCGTCTTGCGGTACACAAAGTCTACCGTCTCTACGCAAGTACCCCCTATCGTCTAGGGTATACCTACTCAAATGGCTGGACGACTCCCCCCTTATGAGCTTCTCTACTAACTCAACCAACTGTGGGTCGCCCCTCTGTGCTTCTCCAATCCGCCCCAAAAGAGTAGGTCTAACTTCCAAAGAAGCTAGCAAACCGGGTACATAGTCAACGGAAGGTCTGAAATCAAACATCGAGATAAATTCCAAGCTTTGTCGTTCCACGAACAATGGACTCAAGGACAACTTCTTCCTCCTCAAGGCGTCCACCACCACGTTACCCTTGCCAGGGGTATACGCTATCTCGAAATCATAGGATGCTAAAAACTCCATCCACCTTTGCTGTCTTAAGTTTAAATCTTTCTGAGAGAATAAGTACTTCAATGATTTATGGTCAGTGAACAACTCGAATCTCTCACCAAGAAGATAATGGCACCAAATCTTAAGCGCAAAAACAATAGCGGCCAGCTCTAGATCATGGGTAGGGTAATTTTTCTCATGTGCCCTCAACTGCCTTCCACCATAGGCTATTACCCTTCCCTCTTGCATTAAGACTGCGCCAAGTCCTGTCCCACATGCATCGGTATAAACAACAAATGGCTTGCTCCCATCTGGCAACACTAAAACTGGAGCCGTGGTTAAAGCTCTCTTTAACCGTCGGAACGCATCATCACAATCTACGTCCCATGTGAAAACAAGATTCTTCTTTGTTAAGCGGGTTAATGGGGCTGATATCTTTGCGAAGTCTTTAATAAACTTCCTATAATAACCCGCCAACCCCAAGAAACTTCTTACTTCGGTAGCATTCTTCGGAACCTTCCAATCCTGAATTGATACTACCTTCGCGGGATCCACAGCTATCCCTTCCTTGGAGACCACGTGTCCCAAGAACCGTACTTCCTTCCTCCAGAAGTGACATTTAGAGAATTTAGCCTTAAGGCTATGTGCTCGAAGAGTCTTCAACACCTCCCCAAGATGTAGGGCATGCTCTTCTTCACTCTTAGAAAATACTAAGATATCATCCACAAAGACCACCACAAATTTATTAAGGAACTCCCTGAACACCCTACTCATCAAATCAACAAAGTATGCAGGGGCGTTCGTCAACCCAAATGGCATCACCAGCCACTCATAGAAACCATCCGGAGTTCTAAAGGCAGTCTTGTCTATGCTATCCTCAGCCACCCTCAACTGATGAAACCCCGTGGCTAAGTCCAACTGAGAAAATACTGAAGCGCCAACCAACTGATCGAAAAGATCATCAATCCTCGGCAATGGGTGTCTATTCTTCTTTGTGAGCATGTTGAGTTCTCTATAGTCTACACAAAGTCTGAGGGACCCATCTGCCTTTGTAGCAAATACTACTGGAGCACCCCACTCCGATATGCTTCGTCTTATGAACCCCTTCTCAAGCAACTCCCCTACTTGCTTATGGAGTTCCCTCCTCTCACGAGGAGCCATGTGGCGCATTGGTAAAGATACCGGTTTAGCATTATCCACCAGATATATTCGGAAGTCAATCTCCCGCTTCGGAGGTAAGCCCTTCACCTCCTCAAACACATCCGGATATTCCCGGACCACTCTCATAGATTGCAAACTCTCGACCGAAGCGTCAAGTGATTCAAGATAACTTAGCATAACAGAGTCCATGGGATTACAAGAAATCTCGAGAGTGTTACCCAAGCGGGTCATCAGCCTAACAACTCTCCTTTCGCAATCAAGAACGGCACCATTACTGGATAACCAGTCCATGCCCAAAATCAACCCATAGCCCGTGAAGCCCAACACAAAAGCATCACATCTAAACTCAATGCTAAGTATAGAAATCTTCAAACCCAAACATATCATGGACAAATAAGTGGAGCCCCCAACTGGGTTTGAAACAACCAAGGGATCATCTACCAGACTGGTGTCTAAGTGCAGTAACTCAACTAAGGATGATGAGATAAACGAATGCGATGCGCCTGAATCAAACAATGTACGGACAGGATGATCAAATAGAAAAACCAGACTTTCAATGGAGATAGTTCTACCTCTTTCCTGAATCGGTGGAACCGCGAGAGCCTGTACTTGCCCCCTATCCTGACTCGGTGCCATAAGAGCTTGCACCTGTCCTCCTGAGGTAGATCCCGTCCTTTGCCCCTTCTTAGGGCAATCCTTCACTAAATGCCCTGCTTCGCCACAGTGGAAGCAGCCAGTCTTCTTCTTCTTGCGACAATCCTTGCTTAGGTGGCCAGGTGTCCCACAATTGAAACACTTCTTCTTCTTGCCCTTGCCACCGTTGCCTTTCCCACCTTTGCTTTGTTGTTGTTGCTGAGGTCTCTTTTGATCTCCCTTCTTCTCGGGTGCCTTATTAGCATTAGGACCCTTCTCTTCCTCATACATGAGTGCCATGTCAACTAGCTTCTCAAAGGTGGCCCCCATAGGGATATGAGTCATAGCCAATCCATGCATCGGTTCATTCAAGCCTTTCACGAACCTCAAAGCCTTCTTCTCCGGTGTATTTACCATGTCTAGGCCAAACCTTGCCAATTGATTAAACTTGTTAACATATTCCTTCACCGAAAGATTTCCTTGCTTTAAAGTCAAGAATCTTTCCATATACAAGTTTTCCTCCACCCTTGAGAGAAACTTTGCCACAAATCTTTGCCTAAAATCTGCCTAAGAGTCAACGGGACGTTCTCCATTAATGACCTCCCACCAGAATGAGGCCTCTCCCTTCATTAACCAAGCAGCCAACTTGACTTTCTTTCCTTCTTCCATCTCAAAGATATCTATCAACTCTTCCACCTCTTTAAGCCAATCTCTAGCCTCCACAAAAGTTTCAGATCCTTGAAAAGGTTTCCCTCCCATAGCTTTAAATTCCTTGCAAGTCTTAGCAAAAGTATCCGTGCGAGGAGGAGGGGGAGGAGGAAGATCGGGTGCTACGGTTGGTGGAGGAACATTTGCTGGACCCGTAGTGGTGGCCCTAGCCTCCATCAATCTCCTATACCATACTGGTACCGTCACACCCTCCGGAAGGTTAAGATTCTCGGCCATGCTGAAACGAAAAAGGAAAGATTCAAAACGGAGAATTCGAAGGATATAGATATGGCTATTGGGGATTATGCTTTTCTTTCAAAAACTTTTCTCTTAAAAGACATGTTTTTGAAAATATCTTTTCCAAAAATGTTTTAGAAAAATAGTTTTCTAAAAATTTTATCTGTTCCGGTAACCTTTGCTCTGATACCACGTGTAACACCCCACGCCCGCTATGGTCACTCACTAAGGGAATGCCATAGCATCGGTGGAGTATTTTAGTGAATATAGAACAGAAAAATTACAACAGGACAGATATAATTAGTACTTGAAATTTTAAAATATCATCTCACAACAGCGGAAATAAACATGTCTGGTTACATCATAAAACCATGATAAAAGTCAAGTACAATATCCATCAAAATAAAGAAGTACATAATCCCACTCTCTCTCATACAATAGCCATAACAAAAGAAAAGATAACGGGATAACTGGAGCTTTACATCTACCCAAGCTCCTAAAGACTGGAACAGCAATCCGATCAAGCTCTACTACCGCTAGGATCCACCGTAGGACCTGAGGGTTGGGAAAAAGATAAAAAAAACAACGGGGTCAGACATAAGTCTGAGTGAGTCCTATATCTTTAACAATACAATCATTAAAGTAACCAGAGAAGACATAAACTTGACCTACGGTAATATCTGGGGATGAATGGCTACACTAAGCAGCTTGGTAGACTTAGGATAAACTAAGATAACCGTTAGGACGCATCTACCCACCCAAGGATAATTACTAACTGCACCACACCAGTCATTCACACTTAAAGGTTGATCCCTTCCAAGGACTTAGAAAATTTTCCCCAGTAGTTTCACGTACTCCTAGCCCACTACATAGGTGCCGTCTGCCCCTATCTCCACTAGGTGTACTCAGTAATTCTTACCCAGTAGTTTCGTGTACCCCTACATAGGTGCCATCTGCCCCTATCGTTATTAGGTGTACCCACTACTCCCCATCGATCGGCTCCCTACCGTAGATACCCGTGCTGGTCCCACAGTGGGGTGTATCACCCCCCTAAAGTGGCTACCCAATACTAACGGTGCACGGCTTTATATCTACACGATGCAACAACGGCTTATCTACCAGCCCGGGCCCACACACGCATATGAAACCCGTTGGACTTGCGTTGCCACCGCTAACCCGTTTTGGCCTCTTATAATCAAGCCCAATATGCGTGTCCCGTCACTCGACATGGGTCGAGCCCACAAAGATACGTTTGGGATATTGGTTGAAATGGGCCCCCACAAGCTACCCACTTAAGCTTGTCAAATATCTAGTGTATCCCACTTAACCCTTTAATCATGTTTAATTACATGTTTCCACTTGGTTAAGTATTCTAATCGTATTTTCTATTGCCACCCAAGGCAACCCACTAGATTCCACATGCCACCCAAGGCAACCACAAAATTTCCACATGCCACCCAAGGCACCCACTTAACCCCTCATGTCCCACTACATGCTACTATGGTTAAGTGTTTCTTAATTAATTAAGACCGTGATCTCCCGTAAAGACCTCCCACATTAGACTGGCTGTTATGACCGCCTGGTTAAGCCGGTAGAGTCCGGGCAGTCTTACGTCATAACAGAGTCTAACCTCGTGTCTTTACCTTAATCACGTATTTAATTTATGGCTAAGACCTCTCACATTGGGCTGACATTTGTAGCAACTGGTTAAGCCGGTCGGGTCCGGGCAGTTTTACACTACAAATGAGTCCAACCTCGTGTCTTAGTCGATTAATTACACCTAATTAATCACCCCCATATTAATTATCCCTAATTAATATCAAGTTTTCCATAACATGGGTAGACCTAACTCAATAGGTAAATTCCCATGGGGTAGACCTAACTCAATAGGTAAATTCCCACTTATGGTAAATTAATTTTTATGGTATGCTTAATCATACCCAATCATTCATTTATTAACTTATTTACCAACCCCATCGTTCCCCACGTAAATCGTTCTCATTTCATGACATAATAAAGGGGAAGATCCATCACAAATATCATGGGTTTAGCATATAACTTTGTCATGGGTTAAGAGGATGTCAACTTGCATATATGAACACATATTAACCCAACTACATTTAGCCCAACTTGCATATTATCATACACATGATTTGCATAACATGTTGCATATGAGCTTGCATATTATCATACACATATCTTGCATAACATGTTGAACTTGCATATAAGCATTCTCATAACTTGCATAACATGTTAAACATGCATTTAAGCATACACATAACTTGCATAAGCATTCATATACTTGCATAAGCATTCACATACTTGCATAAACATGCATAACTTGCATATCATGTCATTTAAGCATATACATATCTTGCATAAGCATTCATATACTCGCATAAGCATGCATAACTTGCATATCACATAAATCTTGCATTTAAACATATACATGACTTGCATAAGCATCCATATACTTGCATAAGCATGCATAACTTGCATATCACATTAAACTTGCATTTAAACATATACTTAACTTGCATAACTCACTTTGTTAAACATGCATAATTCCACTCATTAAATATGCATAAATCCACTTGTTAAGCATGCATAAACCAACTTGTTAAACATGCATAAACCAACTTTGTTAAACATGCATAAATTAACTTATTAAGCATGCATAAACCAACTTATCAAATATGCATAAACATAGAACAACATAGAGTAACATATCATTATAAATGATTCAAACTCACTAATCCACATCTAAGACCATAAGTCTCATTACACCCAATCTACTTACTTTAACAATTGATGTTAAAGTGATAGAAACTCACCAAACACAAAATTAACCAACTTATGAAGAGGAATTAGTTGCTAATTATGAAGATGGTGATGATTAGAGAATGATTTGAGAGGGATTAGCTTGAAACTTCCTTCTTAGATTAATGGAGACTCCTTCTAGGATTTAATTTGGCGGCATGAGGCCTTCATTTCTATTTTTAGTATGGATTAAGGTAGGTTTAGGGTGTATTTATAGATTAAGAGAGTGTTTTAGGCCCTTAGATTAACCCTAGATTAATTTAGGTCCGTTAGATTTAGGAAATCTCTAGAACCAAGCCCAGCCCTAGCCAGAAAACCAGATATGGTGCACCCAAGCACCCTGGCTCGACACGCCATGTCGACAGGCAAGTCGACACCCCTGTCGACAGCCCTGTCGACATGCTTAGGGCGGGAATCTTCCCGCCTGGCCCCGCTGGTTCTAATTTAAAATCTAAATTTAAATTCCTAAATCTGTTTTTAGCCTTAAATTTTCTGCAAACTTCTTTGGGCCATAACCGGGCCATACGGACTCCGATTCTCGAAAACTCGGACTCTATTTCGCGTATTTTTCCGAGACGAACGCAATAACGCAGCCCGTTACCCCTAATTCCCACATCTAAGATTATTTATCCTGTAATTAGTGAATTTTAGTATTAACTAAAATTCGGGGTGTTACAGATCCTCGGTCTCCTTTAGCCAATTTCTTGCTCCTACAAAGGGTTCAGTTCCATGGAAGTCCTTTCCACCCATAGATTTGAAGTCTCTACGTGTTTTGGAAAAAGCATTTCCAAGAGAAGGGGCAGGAGGAGGAGGAGGAACCGCTACCATTGGAGGAGGAATGTTTGTTGGGCCCGCGTCATTGGCCCTTGCTTCTAAGTACCTCCTAAACCAGCCGGGTATCGTTACTCCTTCAGGAAGGTTAAGGTCTCCAGATATGCTGAAACAGAAAGAAAAGATTCAAAACGAAGGATAGAGAGAGATAGTGTACATGGCTTCGGGGGATTATGCCTTTTAAAATATAACACTTTCTAAAAAAATGCTTCTTTAAATTTTCTTATGAAAACAATTTCAAAAACTTTTATCTTATCTGGTAAACCTATGCTCTGATACCAAGTGAAACACCCCACCTCCGTTAGGGTCACTCACAAAGGGAATGCCCTAATTTTGGTGGAGGTTTATAAGTATAAGTCACAGATATACAAGACAGATATAAATACACATATTTTTAAACAGCGGAAACAACAACAATTTTTATTTCACCAAAATATGTGTTACATAAACCACACCATAATTGTCTTACAATACTTCCAAAAACATTACATTTCCATAACTGTCTTGATTAACAAAGAAGCATAAAGTAAAGCAACAAAATCCCCATAATGATATCCAAAGCCATGATCCAAGCCAAAGAGATCCAAACCGTACATCTACTGTCTTCTAGCTTGCAAAAGAGTCTGACTAGGCTGAGTTGTTTCCTCCCTGTGGACCTGGGAGGGGGGACGAAAGAAAAGAAGACGAAAGAAAAACAGAGTCACACATAAAGCTTGAGTAAATCTAGTGACATTTCAGTATGTGAATAAAAAAAAGGATATGATAGACATAAACTGAAAACAGGATAGTATCATAACTAAGGGAGTGTAGTCTAGAATCGAATATACTATCGAACCCACACCAAATCTCTGCATTTACTAGTATTACTCTAACCGGCACCCCATGCTGTGGGTGAAGTGATCCTTTTTGTTTTCTAAAGATCGGCTCCTACTCGTACGTGTGTCTTACGGCTACCCCAAGAAGTGTAGATACCTATGCTAGTCCCATCATATGGTGTATCAAGACCCATGGTGGCAGCCCCGACACAATTACTAGAAGGCATAGGATATACTACTGGTGCTCCCAATGCCCTGCTTGTCTGCTCCGGAGTGCGTGCACGACCGCACACCGTTAGACCTACACTGTGCACCTAACATTGCCGTTGTTTGACCGCTTACAATCAGCCCAGTAGTCGTGCACCACCCTGCCTAGTTTCAGGGTACCGTTGATACCTAAATTGTGTTACTGCTGAAACGGGTCCCTACGTTACCAGGGTTTTCTAGTCAAACATGTTAAGTGGTTGAGTGTATGTATATACCTAACCCCACCCATCAATATTTGTTAACATGTTGAATCTTTGGTTAAGTGTTTTCAGTTGACTTAACCCTACAACCTGTCCTTAGCCTTTTAGAGCATCGACCACGCACATTAGACAGATATCACTACGGTTACTGGATGTGCCGGTTGGTTCCGGGCAGGTTTACACCGTAGTTCAGTCTAACCTCGGGTCTTTATTGGGCTCAATGTTTAACCACCGACATTGGATAGGTATTGTTGTGACTACTAGACAACCGGGCGGGTCCGGACAGGTTTATGTCACAACTCAATCCAACCTCGGGTTAAACATGTCGTCTTTTCTAGATTTACATATTTCATTATTTATGTAAATGTCATGTCGTCTTTTAATTTGGGTATAACAATTTATACCACAAAAATGTCACAGTCATTGGCACACGCCAAACATGCCAACATATTCATTTATATCATGTTTTAAACCCAACGCTATTACCCCCGTTTGTACGTACTAATGTTGGGCTCGACACAATTCAGCCCAACTTGATAAGCGTGAGAAAAGGGGAAATTCAGAACATATAATATTTCTATGATACATAGAAGGTGTAGCGCATGAACTTGCAAATTGGCGTTAACATAAACATTGGAGCATGTGAACTTGCATTCAAAATTGGCATACAACTAAATGGGTGTCACATAGGATGGCATATGTAGACTTATACAAACTTGGGTTTTAACATATTAACTTGGCATAACGTCGAACACAAAACTACATGTTGTAAATTAACCCAAAATATCCAAATCTAATATATAGTCTATTTCCACATGAACTTACATTGTTTATGTAGCCCAAACTTCATTTAACATAGTTCTAATCATACTTGTAATGGATCCAAGATGTATACATAAGTTCTGAGTCATGTAGCATAAAGGATCTCAGATCTAGGGTGTGTTTACATAAGTATAGGACCCATGATATCAACATAAACATAAAGGTTATATTAACATAAACATGAGAGGGATCTAATCATAGACTTTGCCACAAAACTTGTAATTACCATCACTTTCATATACAAACGTATAATAAACTTGCATCGATCCATTTATGCCACAAATCAATTCACCAAAAATAATCACGATAGAAACATTCAATACACAAGATCTACATCATTACAATGATACAATTCTATTCCCAATTACATCGTATCACATCATAATTTTATTCAAATTCTGAAAGACCACTATACTTACAATGTGACGAGATCTTGTTTTCTGATGTCTGTTTTCTGAATTTGGAGGTGCTCTCCTTTGGGCAGCAATTTGTTGATTGATTTGATTAGACTTTAATTTGCTTCTTAGTTTGATTCCTGGCGGCTACGATCAACTCCTTCCAGACAACATGATGACTCCTCTCTTATTTTCTTATGTGAATTAGTTGAGTCTTCGTGTGTATTTATAGAGATTTCAAGTTAATTTGAGCCATCAGATGCAAACAGGGTGGGAAATCAGACCGTACAGCACACCAGAGTCGAACCGGGGTCAGACCCACCTGGTCAGGCCGACCAGGCAAGTCGACCTGCAGGTCGACACCCAAGTCGACTGCGTAGTCGACCTGGGGGGGCAGGTCGACTGCCCAGTCGACACTAGTGTCGACCTGGTCACTGGGCGGAATTTTCCTGCCCAGCCCAGTTTGAACTCGAATTTGAATTTAAACTTGTTCTGGGCTGTTTTTGAATTTCAAATTTATTCTGAAACTTTCGGAGATCATAACTCCTTCATACGGAGTCCGTTTCACGCAAACTCGAACTCTATCTGAACCAGAATTCCGAGACGAACGCAATGGTGTAAGCCATTTCCTTAATTCTTTCATTAGAATTAATTATACTTTAATTTATGAATTTCACTGTTATAGAATATACGGGGTGTTACAAGTCCCATGACTGACCTGGAGTTTATTGTTTTAACCTAAAATCTGGGTGCCCTTATTTTTACACGGGCAGCTAGTCGTTTTGGTTTTGCAGATTTATATTCACAGGATCCTGACTTACAGCTGGAACGATACTCAGAAAGCTCTGTATCCGGGTATTACTTATAGTTGTGTATTGTATTATTTTCCACTGCTATGTAATGTATTGTAATCTTTGATATTTTATAATGTATATTATTGGTTAATACTCTGTATATTCTTGTAATCTGATGAATTGTTGTAATTAACAATGAAATGTTCTTCTGTCTGCGTTCTGATTCGTCTTGTCCTCAATTCAATCCGGGATTTCCTTACCGGGGAAGCTCGGGTCGTTTCATTTTGGTATCAGAGCTTTGTTTACAAAGCTCAGATAACAAGGCACATTAGAACCATACGAAAGAATTCATCAGAAACTGGATTAGTAATATCCAACGGGAATGACTCGTTAGAGATTAGGATCAGTAGTATCCTAGAACAAGTGTGAAGAGTAGTGTTTTTAAAATTAAATTGAAAACAAGTTTTGTTTTGAAAATTTAAATCAATTATTTGTATTTGATTATTTATTATATATTGAATTTGGACTATCCGGTATATAAAGATTTTTGTGTATAACGTCTGATCCGCGTGTATTCGAAGTTTTAATATATTGGGTAGATATAGAATCACGCTCGAGTCGCCCGGGCATGGTCCTGGTGATGAAGTATACCATCACCAGTATTTATCTTCGAGTGACAAAAAGTGGGATTTCTAAATGATTCCAATTGACTGGTGTGAGAACCAAATTAGGCCCTATTGTTGTGATTTGGCACCAAAAATATGATTTTTGACTATATATCAAAGTTATGAAATTGAAATGATAATCAACAAATTGATTACTGGTTGTGTTGTTTGATTATTGGTTGATTAATTAGAAGTTGAACCATTTAGCCAAACTGAATCAAATAGTGAATTGTATTGAAAATTTGTCGCATTTGCATACATATACATGTACTTGTTTTGAACAGGTCATAGCAAGGAGGCTAGAGAAGAGGAATAAAATTGTTTGCCCGACAAATAGGTACATGTTTACGAATTTATTGGGTTCTGGATGATTTTATGAGCTGATTGGCTAGCCGCTTGGCTTTTTCTTTTTCTTTTGGATTGAAGAAGGCCATGGGAGGCTATATGAAACCATCCCGAAGTCCCCGGTGCAGGGGAGGTTATGGCGAATTTTTTGGGAAATTTAGGGTGTTAGCCAAATTTTGAAAAATTTGAAAAGTTCTTAGAAACTAATAAGTTGAAGAACTTAAGCCGTAAAGAAAATAATGAAAGTTGAGTTGATTTGTTAAACAACGTTTGGCTTCGTTCCTTTTCAGGGACGAAAGTTTTAAGTGGGGGAGATTGTAACAACCCGGAAATTCTGAGCCAATTTAAAATTTTTATTTTGGCGAATTTAATGAATTTTGATTATTTAAAATGAATTATTTTAAATAATAATGACGGAAAATTTATTTTCGACGAAGTTAAAAACAAATAATTTTATTTCAATTATATAACGAGCCTGAAATGGCGCAGTAGTTTGAAAATTCGATTTCGAATTTCAAATAAATATACAGAATTCGTTTTAAGTCGGAATTGGACGAAACCAGAAATATCTAAATATGTTTGACGATATCTTTCTAAAGGATGTAAGAAACTGAGATTTTAACTTTAGAAGTGGAAAGATATGTCTAGTTTAAAATTCAGAATAGTCGCTATGGAGTTTTGGCCCTTAAAAATGGAAATTTGCACGACAAAACCACTTTTGTTGGATCCGTGATGTCAAGTTTTTACTAGGTTTCAAAATTCGTATTTTTCGAATCAATATGTGAGCGTGGAAAAAGAAAACGCGTTTGACCAGTTTCAGTTGATTTTAATCGACTGAAAATGACCATTTTTCAAACGGTCTCAGAATTCGATGAAATTAGTTTTGTTAGGACCGTATCAGCAATACGAAGCTAGAAATAATTTTTCTGAAATTTTTAGAGTCCGTATGTGACCCCCGTGAATTAAAATGCGTATTAAATTGAATATATAAAGATTTATTTTTTAATCTTGATGGAAACTGATTGTAACGGTCGAATTGGCTTACGAAACATATCCCATTGTGTTCGGAATGGGGGGTAATTAGCTATGGACGACAGTCGGTGGGCTTGATTTTGACTTCGAAATAAAAAGTTACTATTAGAATTAAATTTAATATTAAAATTATAGAAAACACTAATCAACCCCTTATCTCCTCAGCTCCTCCCCCTTTTATTTTAAAATTGAAAAAAAAAGAAAACCAAAAAACCCGCTCAGCCGACGCCCCCCCCCCCCCCCCCCCCCCACCGCTATCGTCGCCGATGCAGGAGAGCAGCCCTTCCCCATAGTCGGCGCAACCTCGCCTAAGCCCCTGGCCACCCCCTCTCCTTCCCGTTGTCCCTCTCCCCTTCGAATCTCCTGAAACCCGCTCAGCCGGACGCCCCGGCCATCTCAGGCCTACCCACCCCGCCGCGCCGCAACCAGGCCCCCCCTCTCGATGAAACTTGTAAGTTTTTATTTTATTTTATATCTTTATTTAGTTAATGTTTTAGCTTTTAGAAAAAGAAAAATATAAACTTTATATGAAATGCTTTAGTAGAAAAATATATACTTTATATGAAAGGCTTTAGAAGAAAAATATAATTTTTAGATGAGAAAAGTTAGAATTTTTCTATGTTAAAAGATCAGATTTTTTTTCTATGTGAAAAGATTGGATCATTCTATAAGATAAAAATTCGTTTTTATTTATATAAAGTAGAGATAATAAAAATATAATTTTTATATTATAGAAAGGATAAAAATATATAGAAAGGTTAAAAATATAATTTTTACATTATAGAAAGGTTAAAATATAATTTTTATATTATAGAAAGGTTAAAAATATAATTTTTACATTTTATAAAGAATATAAATATAATTTTTATATTATAGAAAGGATAAAAATATAATTTTTATATTATAGAAAAGATAAAAATACGATTTTTATATATATGAAGTGAAGATAAAAATACGATTTTTACATATATGAAGTGAAGATAAGAATACGATTTTTATATATATGAAGTGAAGATAAAAATTCGATTTTTATGTAAATGTAGTGATAATAAAATTTTGATTTTTAATGTGAACCGCGTGAAAAAAATTGAATTGGAACGGATTGAAATCAAAAAGGAATTCAAACGGTTCAGAAATTCAGAAATGAAATGGCGGAGTGGAACCCCAAGGTGAGAACTCCTCACTTTTAATTTATTTCTAGTTTGAAATATATACTAGGATGCAGACGGTGCTTAGTAGCACCCGACACCCATTGTCCACAGACCACGGATGGCTTGTTTGTTTGATTTCTGTGTAGTGAAATTTGATTGTATGATGGTGAATGAAATAAAATATTTTATAGTGGAAAATATTTTATAGTTAAAAATATAATTTTTAACGTATGTAAAAAAATAGTAATAAACAAATCATAGATTTTTTTATATACACTGATTTGACTGATATCGATTGGGACGATAAATTTTACACATCACCCAACTACACAAATAAAAATATGTGTTTGTTGATTTGAAACCCCGCACGGGTATTGGGATGATATTTGGCGTAAACTAATCCCAATTATTTAGCTGTATAACGATCGATTGGTCAACAGACTGTGTAAGCGTTAGTTATTTATATTTAATGCTTATGTAGTTGTGTGGTGCACTTTGGATGATAGTTGACTATTTATCGTTGCTATTATATACATGTGTTGTAGAAAATCCATATAATTAACATTATATGGTAATTGATTGGGCCTCATTCCAATAAAAAAAAATTAATGTGTTGAATAGAAAATAAATTCATGTGTTGAATTGAAAATAAATTCATGTGTTGAATATAAAATAAATTCATGTGCTGAATAAAAAATAAATTCATGTGTTGAATTGAAAATAAATTCATGTGTTGAATTGTAAAATATTCATGTGTTGAATAAAAGCCGTGTTGATTAGATGGACGCCATTTTGATGTGAACGATATTTATATCGATTTTATTCATTTTTATAATGAATATAGAAAAGGAATTGATTTCAAAATAAACGTTTTGAAAATAATATCATTTGTATATCGATGATGTGGAATATTCAATTTTGATTAGAAATTGAATATGAAGTTGAAATCGTTTTGAAAACGAATTTAAAACGATTTATAAAATACATTTTAAAAGGAAATCGACGAAATATATATAATATATATATTATATATATAATGGCCTGAATAGAACGCACCGCGCTGCGGCAGTTCGCGAATTTCGACCATCGACTTCGAATGGACATTGCGGGAGATCCGACCGTCGGATTCTCCTAAAACAGGAACCGTTGTGTTCATATCGAAAAGGGCTTTCTAATGAATATTAGAGATTTGAAATCTAACGGTTGGATTTGGAATTATGTCCAAATCAAATTTGGAAAAGGTCGTTGTAAGTGCAGTTCGATGGCCGTTGATGGAAATCGACTGTACGGGCCTTGATAAACTTATTAAAAATTGTAATAATTTGTGTAAAATCATAAGAAATGATCTAGGAGGAATTGGGATGAAAAACTCCATATTTGAAAAGATAAAAGTAGATTTTTATCGAAATGAACTAGTTTTAACTAGAATAATAATTTATTTATTTTTAAAATAAATAAATTGGATTTGAAATGGTTTTGAAAATAACCAGAATTTCCAATAATTGAATTGGAATGGATTTTAAGCGAAATCATCTTCGAAGTAGTTCGATGTTGGATTTCGTGATTATACAGATGTTGTTAGGGAAATTTGAAAGATATATTTATATCGTTATTTCCAATACGATATTTGTTTATTTCAGAATTTGATATTGAATATAAGCCGATATATTTTCTATTCAGAGCCTTATGTTTAATATCAAAAGGGATTTTGCGTTGTCATGAACGGTATCTTTAATAATACTGTTCTTGAACCCAAATGGAGTTAAGAAAATTAGGAACTAACTGGGGATCAGTTAAGTTGGAGGGTTTCTTGGATATTGATCTGATGTTGGTTTCGGCCTTCGGGGTTAATATTTTAGGGAACTGTCCTCTTACTAATGTACGGTTAGGGACTGATTGAAATGTGATGTGATTCTGGGGTTTATCGTGAACCGTGTTTTAAATGACATCGGTTCTTTAACCCAGTTAAATATTAAAACTAAGTGGAGTTTTCATGAATCTTTAATTAGATTGAAAAGATCGAGAGTGGAGTATCACCAGTTTTGCTCCAGGCGATAGTTAAATCTTTAATTATATTTGAACGTGAAATGCTAATTGAATTTACCGATAACACTGTGGTGTTAGATATGAAGTATTACCATTTTTACTTCATGGGATGAATAGGTTGGGATTGGGAAATAAAATAAATGATTACTTCGATGTGGTTCGCTAATCCCGACTAGTTTGAAGTGATATTCAAAGGAAGATTAAAGAATAAATTTAAAAGAATTTATCTTTGATAAAATTAATGGGAACCTTTCCCTGAGAATGTGAAATTTAGAATCTAACTGTAGGTTAGCTAAGAAGAATGGTTTCCTGGGCATTGATCTGATGTTGGTTTTGGCCTTCGGGGTTAATGTTTGGGGAATTATTCTCTTGCTAATTTACGGTTAGTGACTGATGAATTGGAATGAGGCCTATGTTGTGTTTGTGTAACACTTGTTTATTATATAGGGGAGTTATTCAGAAAGACTGGGTTTATCCCATTCTGAATAAATGATTCGATGTGGTGTCGAGGATGAAGATGGTGGTCGAAGACTGGAGGTCTTCACATCGCTTGGGTGATTACTGATGTTCTTGATTGGGTTGTACACCCAAGAGGAGGGAATCAGTTGGTGATCGTCCAGACGTACTTGGAGATCGATGGATATGCGAGGAATAAGGTTCCTCCGGTTTCGTTCAGACCCAGAACGGACTTGTAAATGGATTGTGTGTCTGACATAGGATATCATTCTGTGTGATTGATGGATATCGGTTGCATGGGGTGGTTTGCCTATGTGGCATGCTAAGATGCAAATGATCAAGACTTCTATTGAAAAGCATAGTCTTGTGGTTGATGATCTAATCACGGCCTTTGTGGCATCGCTTTGTGTAGCGTGAATTCGTGAGCCTCACACCTCGGTTGTGAACCAGAAACGAGAGAGGACTTCAGGGAGGGCACGCGTTTCTTTTTAGCTAGGAGTGGTGTCAGTGCTTGAACTGGCTGATATTTTACTTATGTGGATGATGGATAGCGAGGCGCCTCGGTTTGATCGGACGATCCGGGTCCGATGGAGTCATTCGTTGGCTCATTTACGCCCCATAGGGTGTGGAAATACAGTGTTCAGGCATTTTAATCCACATCGGTGGACCGGCCCTGACGATCCAAGGTGCAGTTGCGACTGTTCCAGAGACATGGTAGGCTAGATTGTCTTGAATCGGTAGAGGACGATCCCTAGCCTCGGTTCACAGATGGAAATCCAACTTCCAATACGTGACTTTGAGTTTTTGATTGTAGAGCCTAGTATGGCGACATAGTGGGATGGGGCACTTATGCCGCCTATGATTGATACTTATGATTGAAATTGTTTTAACACTATACACTTATAGTAATAATAAAAGATGAAATTTAGCGTATCAAGCATTCTTTGCCTATTATAAGGGAAAACCCTATCCTACGGATTGTGTTGCATTGTGTGATGGGACCTGGGTCTTATAATAGCTTTATTGTTATTTATTTAGCATTGCGCTGTTGTTTAATGCAATGGTGTTCTTGGGAGGAAACCCGTTCCGTGTTATATGGCGTGGTCCCTTGATTTACCTAACTTTAAAATAAAGATTAATAACTGTTTTAGTTCTCACACCAGTCCCATGACTGACCTGGAGTTTATTGTTTTAACCTAAACTCTGGGTGCCCTTATTTTGACACGGGCAGCTAGTAGTTTTGGTTTGGCATATTTATATTCACAGGATCCTGACTTACAGCTGGAACAATACTTGGAAAGCTCTGTATCCGGGTATTACTTCTAGTTGTTTTTTGTATTATTTTCCGCTGCTATGTAACGTATTGTAATCTCTGATATTTTATAATGTATATTATTGGTTAATACTCTGAATATTCTTGTAATCTGATGAATTATTGTAATTAACAATTAAATGTTCTTCTGTCTGCGTTCTGATTCGTCTTGTCCTCAATTCAATCCAGGCTTTCCTTACCGGGGAAGTTCGGGTCGTTTCAAAAGATGAATATTTTATTTAATTTATAAAATATTATTTATAAATTAATCTTCTCAATCTATCGGTTAGAATAGATTCTATTTAAAATCTTTGCTTTAAATCTATATCATGTTATACCCGTATACGAAGCACAGATCTAAACCTTTCAAATGTAAAATTCTCCTTTTATACAATTCTAGTCACCTTTCAAGTATTTCCTTTTATAATCTATTTATTTACAAAATAAATCCCTTTTTGATAATTCTATTTATTTTATAAAATATTTTCTTTTTATATAAAATCCATTGATTTTATAAGTAATTCCTTTGATAATCTAACTATTTCCTTTCTATTTATTTTACACATATTTCCTCTTTCTATTCAATTTATTTTCCAAATAAATATCCCTTTTCATTTCTATTTGTAAATAGTTTACAAATATTGCTTTCTTAATTTTATTTGTAAATATTTTATAAATATTTCCCTTCAATTCTATCTATTTGATTAACAAATAAGTATTCCTTTTTAATCTATTTATTTTCCAAATAAATAGTTTTCTTTTTATAAAATCTTTTGATTTTATAAATATTTCTTTTTCAATAAAACATTGAAAATTTCCATTTTAACAATCCAGTATTCTTTATGGTATTTAACATACCATATAACAATGATCGGTATCATTCAACCATACAAAATCAACAATAGATTTCATATCACATCATATAACACAACATATGAAAAAATAGTAAAATAAATGTTGAGGAACCCAGTTGGGTCCCTCCGACCTGTTTCCCTGCATCCACAGATGTTCAACAATAAAATTAACATCAATTTCATTTTACAATGATATATTCTACTAAACAGAATCAATATTTGATTAACGATTTATATTTATATCATTATCTATATTTTCAATCAACTGGTTAGCAGTTCAACCAAAATAGCAAACACACAGCAAACAACCATTATTTTATCAATTCTAAAAATACTTTATGAAAAAATAAACTGATCAGAGTTGGTGAGTTTACTCACCTTGGACGATCATCGTTAATAACGATAACCATCGCTTGGTTCATACGGACGATTTATTTTGCTATAAATTGTAATGGACTCCAATGGGCTTCTAGTCAGTTCCATCCTGTAGTGTCCGTCCATACGATCCCGATGGATCTTGTTTTGCTGAAAACCGATATCGTATGAGATATTTATCTATTTTACAAAATAATACCTTTTTTAAATAAATTCAACTAAAATATCTTTTGTTTCGGGCCTCACCAAATCCATCCCGGCCCAATACCCCTCAACAGACCTGCACCCTTTATATGTTCTTCTCCAATTGAAATCACCACACTCCAGGACTTCGAACAAAAAGAACATGGCTAATTGTGCCTCCTTAAACCTCCGACATCTCCGTCTTCCATCAATGAAAATTATAGCAAAAATACCCATTCGAACCTTCTTCCAAATCTCTACAACCTGGTCCCCAAATCGAAATGTTCGAACCCCATTTAACCCCCACGTCGAATTGATTTCCATTGCTGCTCAGGAAAGCAGCGACACTTTTGATCACAGAATTCCACAAAACAAAGCAAATCGGAGTCTCCTAATGTCGCAAACCAAGAATCGAACCCAAAACTAGAATTGAAGCTTGCGTTTTCCCCAAATCTCTAGAACCCTACGTTCGCTGTTGGAATCCAGCGCTCAAATCTTGCGTCGAACGCAATAAAACCCTTCCAGAATTGAAGAACAAGGCCACACAAACTAAAAGGAATTTACTTTGAAATTTATAGAAATTTATTGGAATTTATTTTGATTTTCAAAGGAGGACTTTCACATTTTGATCTTTGCTGTAGGTGGCGGCTTGAGTTTTTTAGAAGACTGGAGGATGATTTAAGTTTAGGAAAGGTTAAGATGTATTTATAGGTAGGATATATATATATATATTAATATTTGAATATTATATTGAATTTTAAGCAACCGCTATTTTTATTTGCCCTCTAAAATTTTTGTGATCACATACGATACCCAAAAATTACGAAACTGGACATGCACCTTCAGTTTGACATTACAGACCCAACGAAACTGGTTTGGTCGAATTCCGACTTTGTTTGCTCACACAGCGTATTTTTAACCATCAGAATATCGACCGTTTTTCACATTAAAATCCAATACGATCACATACCGAATTCAAAAATCATGGAAATTGAAATTTAGCAATAATTTAATGTTGCGGATCCAAAAAAATTAGTTTCGTCGAATTCTGAGGTCATTTGAAAAATTGGCTATTTTAAAAGCTCAAAATAAACCATTTAAATATATAATTATATTTAAAAACATATAAATTTAATATTAATAAATTAATGTTATCGTATATATTCACATACACTATCATACGGCTTCAAAATATATCTATCTGGATTTATAACTCAATATTTCAAAATTCCTAGTTATATCGATATTCGATCTATATTTAAAAATCCATTTTAAAATATAAATAAATCGATATAAATTATAAAGGAATTCCATAGCGACTTTTCTAAAATTTGATTTGGACATATATCAAAATCTACACGACGAAATCCCGATTTTTCTCTTCCACTAGAAAAATATACTTCACCAGCCCCCAATGCTTCTTATTTCACAGAAATCTGGCTTAAAACGAATCTTGTACATTCAGTTGAAGTTCGAATAGCCAAATTACGAACTGCAGTGCCATTTCAAGCTCGATTTTAATTATAATATAATTATATGTTCAAACATCACTTAAATAATATATTCGTTTTTCCTAATTCAATTCTAAACTAAATTAAATATCATAGATGATCCAGTTCACACCATTTTGTGAGTTCCACTATTTCTGACTATTTCAGAAATTAAATCTATTATTATACTATTTATTTTAATTAAATATTCAATATTATTTAATTCTGGTCATTTTAAATAACCAAACCATTAAATAATTAAACAAATTATTTATATACCGTAAAAATACGGGTCGTTACAGGGGAAGGTGGCTTCAGGACTGACGGCGGCTAGGAGGAGCGGTGGTGGCGGATTGAAGGGGGTTTGGACACGGTTTTCTGTAGAAAGCGGGGGGAAAGGGAGGAGAGTGGGAGTAGGGCGCAGCAAGGGGGCGACGCCTCGTGTTTGGCGGCGAGGAGGGCGGTCCGTCGGAGTTGGGGAGGAGGGGCGACGGGGAAGAACTGCATGGTTTTTTTTCTTTCTGGTTTCGATCTGAAATGAAGACAACAGGAGGAGGGGAGTTTGACCGTATATGGAGAAAAAAGGGGGTGGACCCATTTTATATATTTCCTAATTATTTCCAAGAAGCAACTTTTTAATACGAACACCAAATCGGACTCACCGAATGTCGACCCCAACTGATTACACTCATTCCAAACCCAATGGGATATGTCCCGTAGCCTGATTCGACTGTTTCGATCAGTTTCCATCAAAATCAAAATATAAATCTATATATTGAATTTGAACGCACATTTCAATTTACTAGGGCCATTACTGATTCTAAAAATTACAGAAAATTATTTCTAGCTTCGTATTGACGATACGATCCTAACAAAACTAATTTCGTCAAATTATGAGACCCTTTGAAAAATGGCCATTTTCCAGTCGATTGAAATCGACTGAAACTGGTCAAACACGTTTTCTTCTGCCACTCTCACATATTAATTCAGAAAATTATGAATTTTGGAATCTAGCAATAATTTGACATCCCGGATCCAACAAAAGCGGTTTCGTCAAAAACCGAGGTCGTTTGCAAAATTTCCATTTTTAAGGGCCACAATTCCATAGCGACTATTCTGAATTTTCGACTGGGCATAACTTTTGATTCCCACTATGAAATTTTGATTTTTCGGATTCGTTGGATACATAATTTCAAATAGATTCTAATAATTTTGGTTTCGCCAAAATCCGATTTATTTTGAATCGTGTACATTCATTTGAAATTTGAAATCGAATTTTCGAAATACCGCGCCATTTTCAATTCCTTTTATAATTAAAAATAAATATTTCTATTCTAACGATGATTCAAATAAATATATACGTTCTAATTCTATTCAAAATAAATTTCTCGTCATTAATATTTAAAATAAATCATTTTAAATATTCTAAATTCATTAAAATTGCCAAAGTAAAAATTTTAAATTGTCTCAGAATTTCCGGGTTGTTACAATCTCCCCCACTTAAAACTTTTCATCCCCGAAAAGGAACGATGCTGAAAGTTGTTTAACTAACCAACTTAACTCCCATTATTTTCTTTACGGCTTAAGTTCTTCAACTTTTCAGTTTCTAAGAACTTTTCAAATTTTTCAAAAATTTGGCTAACACCCTAAATTTCCGAAAAATTTCGCCATAACCTCCCTTGCACCGGGAGCTTCGGGATATTTCAGATAGCCTCCCATGGCCCTCACCAATCCAAAAGAAAAAGGAAAAGAAAAAGGCAAGCGGCTAGCTAATCGGCTCATAAAATCATCCAAACCAAATAAATTTGTAAACATATACCTATTTGTCGGGCAAACAATTTTATTCTTTTGCTCTAGCCTCCTTGCTATGAACTGTTCACACACACACACACACACACACACATATATATATATATATATATATATACACACATGCATGCATTTTCAAACAATTTTCAATACAGTTCAATATTCGATTCAACTTGGCCTAAATGGTTAAAAATTTCAAACCAATAATCAAACAACACAACCATCAATCAATTAGTTGTTTAGCTTTTAAAATTCATAATCTTGATACAGATACGGAAATCATGTTTTTGATGCCAAATCACAACAATAAGCTCTATCTAGTTTTGGTTCTCACACCAGTCTAATGGAAATATATAGATATCTCACTTTCGAAGCACGAACATAAATGTTGATGATGTTTCGAACCACCATCTGAACATCTCCGGGCTACTAGAGTGCGATTCTATATCTATCCAGTATATTGAAACTTTGAATATACGTTCATGATGCGTATATGCAAAATCTTTATATACTCGATTGTCCAAGATCAATACAAATAAAATATTCAAATACGTCGAAAATGGTTTAAATTTTCAGAACAAAACTTGTTTTCGTTTTTTATTTCAAAAATTTCACTCTTTACACTTGTTCTAGGACACTACTGATCCCATCTCTAACGAGTTATTCTCATTGGATATTACTAATTCAATCCCTGATGAATTCTTTCGTTTGGTTCTAATGTGTATTGTTCTCGAGCTCTGTAAACCAAAGCTCTGATACCACTGTAAGAACCCGTAACTTCCTCGGTAAGGAAAGAACGGATTGCTTTGAGGACAACGCACATCGGAACACAAACAGAAGAACATTTCATTGCTTATTACAACAATTTATATTAGAGTACAAGAATATATAGAGTATAAATAAATACTACACATTTGATAGATATGATAGATTTAAATTACATTTAAATACATAGCAGCGGAAAAATAATACAACACGCAACTGAAAGAAATACACGGATGTAGAGCTTTCCGAGTATCGTTCCAGCTATAAACCAGAATCCTGTGAATATAAATCTGCAAAACCAAAACTACTAGCTGCCCGTGTGAAAAATAAGGGCACCCAGAGTTTAGGTTAAAACAATAAACTCCAGGTCAGTCATGTGACTGGTGTGATAACTAGAACAGTTATTTAAAACTTTACTTTAAAAGAGAGTAATTCAAGGGACCACGCCATATAACACTGAACGTGTTTCCTCCCAAGAATACTAGTGCATAGAATAAACAACGCAATGCCTTTTGGAAAAATGAAGCTATTATAAGACCCAGGTCCCATCACATAATGCAACGCAAGCCGGAGGATAGGGTTTTTACCTTATAACAGCCAAATAACACGGAACGGAACGGGTTTCCTCCCAAGAATACCAGTGCATAAAACAAACAGCGCAATGCTAAATAAAGAAAAATGAAGCTGTTATAAGACCCAGGTCTCATCACATAATGCAACGCAAGCCAGAGGATAGGGTTTTCTCTTATAATAGCCAAATAATGCTTGATAGGTTTAAAACAAATCATTTGATACTATTATAAGTGTATAGTGTCAAAACAACTTCAAATATAAATGTATCAATCTAGACGGCATAGCATCGCATGCTACTATGTCACCAATTCTAGGCTCTACAAATAAAAACGAAATGTCACTTACTGGAAATTGGATTTCCGTCATGATTCGAGGCAAGGGGCAAGCTCCTCTCCGTTCGAGACACTCTAGCAAATGTCTCAGGACCACACATAACGATCCTTGGAATCTCCAAGGCCAGTCCTCTCCTACTTTTGAGGATTAATTATTCCTGAACACACGTTTCCCGATCCTATAGGACCTATATCCGAGGCCCCTCACATCCAACAACCACACAGGTAAAAAATAATATATATGTCAGGGATGGTAGATCACTGACATCACCCATAGCTAGAAAGAAACATCGTGCACTCCTTGGGTCCTTATCCCCTTTTTGACTCTTAAGGAGGTGTGAGGCTCGCGAATTAACGCCATACAAAAAGCTATGCCACATAGGCCATGCTTTGATCATCAACCACAAGATTTTGCTTTTCAACAGAACCCTAGATCATTTGCCACTTAGGCATGCCACACAGGAAATTCATGTCATGCGATTGATATCCATCAATATATAACCTCTGAGCTCGTACGTCTCAGAGAAGGGCGTTAAGAAAGAGAATAAATTCACTGCCGCCAAACGGATATATATTTAATAGGAATCAATCACACAGAATAAAATCCAATGTCAGACACACAGTCCATTTACAAGTTCGTTCTGGGTCTGAACGAAACTGGAGGAACCTTATTCCTTGCATATCCATCGATCTCCAAGTACGTCTGGACGATCACCAACCGATTCCCTCCTCTTAGGTGTACAACCCAATCAAGATCATCAATAACCATCCAAACGACGTGAAGACCTCCGGTCTTGAACCATTGTCTTCATCTTCGACTTATCGTTGAATCGGTTATTCAGAATGGGCATAAACCTGGCCTTTTCGAATAACCCGCGTATATAATAAACAAGTGTTACACAAACACAACATACGCCTCATTCTAATTAAGAATATTCTTTTATTCCAATATTCACATTCTTATGGAAAGGTTCCCATTAATTTTATCAAAGATAAATTCTTCTAAATTTATTCTTTAATCTTCCTTTAGATATCATTTCAAACCATATTATGGTTTTCCAAACTAGTCGGGATTAGCGAACCACACCGAAGTAATTATTTATTTTGTTTCCCAATCCCAACCTATTCATCCTATGGAGAAAAACTGGTAATACTCCATATCTAACACAACGGTGTTATCGGTAAATATTAATTACCATTTCACGTTCAAATCTAATTAAAGATTTAACTATCGCTTTGGAGCAAAACTGGTGATACTCCATTCTCGGTCACTTTAACCTACTTAAAGATTCATTAAAACTCCACTTAGTTTTAATCTTCTCAAAAATCAATATCCTTTCATTAACTGGGTTAAAGAACCAATGTCATCTAAAACACGGTTCACGATAAACCCAAAATCACTTTCCATTGTTAATCGGGTTAAAGAACAGGTGTTATTCAAAACACCGCTCAAGATAAACCCAAAAAACCAATTTAAATTCAATTCCAATTAAATACTAATTAACTGGACAATTTCACTAAATCTTAATTAAAAGATTTATTCTTTTCTAAACTGGGTTCAAGAACAGTGTTATTTAAGACACCATTCACGATGAACCCAAAATCCCATTTGATATTAAATACAAGGCTCTGAATAGAAAATATATCGGCTTATATTCAATATCAAATTCTGAAACCAACAAATATCGTATTGGAAATAACGATATAAACGTATCTTTCAAATTTCCACAACTATATCCGTATAATCACAAAATCCAACATCGAAAAATTTCGATGATAATTTCGATTCAAATCCATTCCAATTCATATATTGGAAATTCTGATTATTTTTAAAACCACTTCAAATCCAATTTATTTATTCAAAAACATTGGATTATAATTCTAGTTCATAAGTAGTTCATTTCGATAAAAATATATTTTTATCTTTTCAATTATGGAAATTTTCATCCTAGTTCTTTCTAAATCATTTATTATGATTTTACACAAATTATTGTTATTTTTAATGACTTTATCAAGGCCCGTACGGTCGATTTCCAATAACGGTCGTCGAACTGCACTTAAATCGACCTTTTCCAAATTTGATTTGGACATAATTCCAAATCCAACCGTTAGATTTCAAATTTGTAATATTCATTGGAAATCTCTTTTCGATACGAACCCAACGGTTCTAGTTTTCAGGAGAATCCGATGGTCGGATCTCCCGTAACATCAATTCGAAGACAATGGTTGAAATTCACGAACTACCGCGATGCGTCACGTTTTATTCAGGCCATTTAATATATATAATATGTATATTTTATATATTTCATCGATTTCAATTCAAAACATATTTTATATATTGTTTTAACTTCGTTTTAAAAACGATTTCAACTTCATATTCAATTTTAAATCAAAATTGAATATTCCATATCATTAATATATAAATGATTATATTTTCAAAATATTAGATTTTGAAATCACTTCCTTTTCTATATTCATTATAAAAATGAATATAATCAACATAAATGTCATTTGCATCAAAATGGGGCGTATCTAATCAACACGGCTTTATATATTTCAATAACTTCGTTATTCTATTCAACAAATGAATATTTTCTTCAACACATGAATATATATTTCTTTCAACACATGAATATTCTCTACACGTGAGTATCGTCAATACATGACTATTTTAGTTATTTAATATATTTTATAAAATTATGATTTCTATTGTTTAATTCTTAATCAGGCTCCAACCGTAAATTAGTAAGAGAACGATTCTCTAAGCATTAACCCCGAAGGCCGAAACCAACATCAGATCAATACCCAGGAAACCACTTATCTTAACTAGTTTCCAGCTAGTTTCTAATTTTATATGTGATAAAAATGTGAATTTTATTGTTAAAATATTTCGTTCAACACAAGATAAGTTTCAACACATGAATATTTTTTTTTTCAACACATGAGTATCGTCAGCACATTACTATTTTTTTCTATTCAACACATGAATCTTTATTTTATAATATTCTTTATTTTTCAAATTGGAATGAGGCCCAATCAATTACCATATAATGTTAATTATATGGATTCCATACAACACATGTATATAATAGGAATGATAAATAATCAACCATCATCCAAAGTGCACTACATAACTGTCTGTCAACCTATCGATCGACATACAACTAAATAATTGGGATTAGTGTACATCAAATATCATCCCAATACCTGTGTGGGGTTTCAAATCAACAAACACAAATTTTTATTTGTGCATTTGGGCGATGTGTAAAATTTATCGTCCCAATCAATATCAATCAAATCAGTGTACATAAACAAATCCTCTGATATTTAAATGAATATTTATTTATTCACATTCACGTTAAATTCATATTTTTAATGATAAATAATTTATTTCAACACATGAATATTCTTTTTCATTCATTCCACATCACAATCAATTTTCACCACAGAACAAAATCAAACAAGTCGTCCATGGTCTGTGGACAATAGGTATCGGGTGCTGCTGAGCAACATCTGCATCCTAGTATATAATTTTAACTAGAAAACAAGAATTAAAGTGAGAAGTTCTCACCGAGAAGCTAAACCAAAAGCCATGACTCTTCGTATGTAGGAAATCTTCGCCGTGCTCGCCTTTTGTTACTTTCGTCGTCTGTATTCACTACATATATAAAAATCACATTTTTATATTCTCTATTATATAAAAATTCTATTTTTATAATCTCTACTATATAAAAAAATCATATTTTTATTATCTCTACAATATAAAAATCATATTTTTAATCTTTCTATAATATAAAAATCATATTTTATTGCTTAAAAATTATGTTTTTAAATAAATAAAAATCTTATCTTTACCTTGCCATTATATATGTAAAAATCAAATTTTTATACAAGCTATCACATATTAAAACAGAAAATAAAATGAATGTAAGTAAATAAATAGATCTCACTGTGGAAATGGGGAAAATGGGGGCGTCGGAGTCTGCAGGCTGATCGGTGAAGGTGGCTTCAAGACTGACGGCGGCTAGGAGGGGCGGTGGTAGAAGATTGAAGGGGGTTTGGACGCGGTTTTCTATAGAAAGCGGGGGAAAAGGGAGGAGAGAGGGAGGAGGGCGCAGCAAGGTGGTGGCGCCTCGTGTCTGGAAGCGGGGAGGGCGGTCCGTCGGAGTTGGGGGGGCGACGGGGAAGAACTGCGTGGCTTTTTTCTTTTTTCTTTCTGGTTTCAATCTGAAATGAAGACAACGGGAGGAGGGGGGTTTGACCGTATAAGGGGAAAAAGGGGGTGGACCCATTTTATATATTTTATTTATATTTCTAATTATTTCCAAGAAGTAACTTTTTAATACGAACACCAAATCGGTCTCACCGACTGTTGCCCCTAACTAATTACCCCCATTCCGAACCCAATGGGATATGTCCCGTACCTGATTTGACTGTTTCGATCAGTTTCCATCAAAATCAAAATATAAATCTATATATTGAATTTGAATGCACATTTCAATTTACCGCGGCCATATACTGATTCAAAAAAATTACAGAAAAAATACTTCTAGCTTTGTATTGACGATACGGTCCTAACAAAACTAATTTCATCAAATTCTGAGACCGTTTGTAAAATAGCCATTTTCGAGTCGATTGAAATCGACTAAAGCTGGTCAAACACGTTTTCTTCTGCCACGCACACATATTAATTCAGAAAATTATGAATTTTGGAATCTTGCAATAATTTGACATCCCGGATCCAAAAAAAGTAGTTTCATCGAAAACCGAGGTCATTTGCAAAATTTCCATTTTTAAGGGCCAGAATTCCATAGCGAGTATTCTGAATTTTCGACTGAGCATAACTTTTGTTTCCCAATATGAAATTTTGATTTTTCGGATTCATTGGAAAGATATTTTCAAATAGATTCTAATATTTTTGGTTTCTCCAAAATCCGGTTTATTTTGAATCCTGTACATTCATTTGAAATAGAATTTTCGAACTACCGCGCCATTTCAATTCCTTTTATAATTAAAAATAAATATTTATATTCTAACGACGATTCAAATAAATATATACGTTTTAATTCTATTCAAAATAAATTTCTCGTCATTAATATTTAAAATAAATCATTTTAAATATTCAAAATTCATTTAAATTGCCAAAATAAAAATTTTAAATTGGCTTAGAATTTCCGGGTTATTACATTTAGAAACCAGGAGAATTAAAATAAATATAGTGCTAGTTATAAATATATTCCCCCCTATATTCTCATATTCCCAGTCAACCCCCTCCCTTTATTGTCGTTCAAATTGAAATAAAGAAAAAGAAGAAAAAACCTAGCCTAATCGACGATCGACGTCGATGCCGCCTCCCGCCGTCGCGCACCTTGGCGCCGCACCCCCTCTGTCAGCGTGTGACGCCGCCGCGCCGCCCAGACCCACTCCGACCTACCTCTCTCCTCTTTCTACCATTTACACCCCGCCACCACCAGAACAGAGCCGTTGCACTCCCCAGGCCCACGCCCGACCACCTGACGCTCACCGCCAGACCTTGATCACGCTTCCTCCAACCTACGGCGAACCATGCGAAACCCATCCCCTCCTCCCTCGCACCACTGTAAGTTATTTAATTTATTCATTTTAATTTATTTATAAAATCAATTTATTTGTATATGAATTAGCAATTATAAAATTAGTTTTTTTTATAGGTAAATAAAACTATGATATTTATCGTGAAAAAGGTTAGATTTTTGTTCATAGAAAAGATTTGATTTTTAGTTAGAAAAAAGGGATTTTTATGTAGACAACACTGAATAAAAATGCGACATTTATATATGATAACATAGAGTAAAAATATAATTTTTGTTCATTGAAAGATATGATTTTTAGCGCTATAAAAATTTGATTTTTATAAATATAGCGAAGTGATAAAAATTTGATTTTTATAAACATAGCGAAGTGATAAAAATTTGATTTTTATAAATATAATGAGGTGATAAAAAATTGACTTTTATAAATATAGCAAAGTGATAAAATTTTGATTTTTATATTGATAAAAATTTGATTTTTGTCTATATAGCATTGAAATAAAAATGTGATTTTTTACTATGAACAGCGTGAAAAGATGGTGTTGGAATGTCGGGTAAATCTGAACCATCGTCCAGTATAGAACGGTGGAGTGGAAACCAAAGGTGAGAATTTCTCACTTTAATTTTATTTTCTAGTTAGAAATATATATAAGGATGTAGACGGTGCTTAGCAGCACCCGACACCCGTCGTCCACAGACCATGAACGACTTGTTTGTTTGATTTTGTTGTGAAAATTGTTTATGATGTGGAATGGACTGTATAAAATATTCATGTATTGAAATATAATATTTATAGTTAAAAATATAATTTTTAATGTGTATATGAATAAAATAAATAATCATTTACCAATCGGACGATTTTTTTATATACACATATTTGATTGATATTGATTGGGACGATAAATTTTACACATCGCCCAACTGCACAAATAATATTCAGTGTTTGTTGATTGAAAACCCCACACGGGTATTGGGATGATATTGGACATACATTAATCCCAATATTTAGTTGTATGTCAATCATGGGTTGACAGCCTGTTGTAAGAGTTAATTATTTATATTTAATGCTTATCAGTTGTGTAATGCACTCTGGATGATGTTTGGCTATGTTTGATTAATGTTGTGTACATGTGTGTATGAAATCCATATAAATAAAATTATATGGTAATTGACTGTATCTAATTCCAGTTTAGGAGGAATGAATAATTTAAAATAACGAATATTTTAAAATAATGAATATTTTAAAATAATATTCAGCAAAAGATCAAAATCTGGTTTTAATGTCCGATTTGGGATGGACATGAAAATATTTAAATATATAAAGCCGTGTTGATTAGATTAACGCCATTTAGACGTGAATGATATTTATATCGATTTTATTCATTAATTATAATGAATATCGAAAAGGAAGTGATTTCAAAATCTAATGGTTTGAAAATATTATCATTTATATATCGACGATATGGAATATTCAATTTTGATTTGAAATAGAATATAAAGTTGAAATCGTTTTGAAAACGAATTTAAAATGATTTATAAAATAGTTTTAAATGGAAACCGATGATATATATATATATATATATATATATATAATGGCCTGAATAGAACGCGTCGCGCCGCGGTAGTTTGCAAATTTCGACCATTGACTTCGAATGGACATTACGGGAGATCTGACCGTCGGATTCCCTTAGAACCGGAACCATTGGGTTTGTATCGAAAAGAGCTTTCAATGAATACAAGAGATTTGAAATCTAACAGTTAGATATGGAGATATATCCAAATCAATTTCAGAAAAGGTCGCTGTTGATGCAGTTCGGTGGCCGTTATTGGAAACCGATTGTACGGGCCTTGATAAAATTATTAAAAATATCAATAATTTGTGTAAAATCATAATAAATGATTTGGAAAGAATTTGGATGAAAAATTTCATATTTGAAAAGATAAAAATATATTTTTATCAAATGAACTAGTTATGAACTAGAATTATAATCCAATAATTTTAAATAAATAATTGGATTTGAAATGGTTTTAAAAATAATCAGAATTTTCAATATATGAATTGGAATAGATTTGAATTGAAATTATCTTCGGAATATTTCAATATTGGATTCCGTGATTATACGGACATTGTGGAGGAATTTAATAGATATATATATAAATATATATATATATCGTTATTCCCAATTCAATATTTGTTGGTTTCAGAATTTGATATTGAATATAAGCCGATATATTTTCTATTTAGAGCCTTGTATTTAATATATTGGTTTTTGGGTTTATCGTGAACGGTGTTTTTAAATAACACTTGTTCTTTAATCCGAGTAACAATGGAATGAGATTTTGGGTTTGTCGTGAATGGTATCATTAATAATATTGTTCTTAAACCCAACGAAGTTAAGAAAATTAGAACCTAACTAGAGATTAGCTAAGTTTAATGGTTTCCTGGGTATTGATCTAATGTTGGTTTCGGCCTTCGGGATTAATACTTAGGGAATTGTTCTCTTACTAATTTACAGTTAGAGACTGATGGGATGGGGTCTTCAGTAACACTGTTTTTAAACCTAGTGTGAAAAGAATAAATATTTTAATCAAGATTTAAAGAAGAATTTTCAATCAATTAATATTTAATTGGAATTGAAAATGGAATGTGAATTGGGTTTGTTGTGAACTGTTTTTTAACGACATTCGTTCTTTAACCTGATTTATAGTGAAATGTGATTTGGAATTTATAAATCTTTTTATTAAGATTTAACGGGAATTTTCCAAAGTAAAGTTTTCCAATTTAATATATTAAATTGGAATTGAATGGAATTTGATTGATAATAATCGAAGTGAACTTCTGTGGAGGAAGACTGTTAATACATATGGAATTTAAAACGCTTTGCCGTTATTCCATTTATATTATTAGTCGGATACGAAAATTGATATCGATTATATATTGATTTGTTTTTCTGTGAAGATAACATAATTAATGGAATGTGATTTGGGTTTATCATGAACTGTGTTTTAAATGACATTAGTTCTTTAACCCAGTTAAAGGTAGGATTATACATCTGTCATTGTATTTCGAACTGTACGGTTGATCTCTGTTAAATATATATCTATTTGGTGGTGGAGAATTTATTCTCTTGCTTAACACCTTTCTCTGAGACGTACGAGTCAGAGGTTATATATTGGCAGAAATCAAAAGTACGGTGTTGATTGTCAATGCGACATGTTTGTGTTTCCAAAATTAAATAATAATTAATATTGATTTTTGGAAAGATTAAAACTAGGTGTAGTTTTAATGAATCTTTAATTAGATTGAAATGAGAATTGATAATTTAAATTATCAAATTTGGGAAATGATCGAAAATGGAGTATCACCAGTTTTGCTCCTAGCGATAGTTAAATCTTTAAATAGATTTGAACCAAAAATGTTAATTAAATTTACCAATAACATTGTGGTGTTAGATATAGAGTATGACCAGTTTTGCTCCATGGGATGTATAGGTTGGGATTGGGAAATTAAAAAAATGATTACTTCGGTAAGGTGCGCTAATCCCGACAAGTTTGGAAAACCTTAATATGGTTCGGATTGATACCCATAGGAAGATTAAAGAATAAATTTAAAGAATTTATCTTTGATAAAATTAATGGGAACCTTTCCCAAAAGATATGAATATTTAAATAAAAGAATATTTAGAATTGGAATGTGGCATATGTTGTGTTTTTATAGCACTTGTTTATTATATACGCAAGTTATTCAGAAAGGTCGGGTTCATACCCATTCTGAATAACTGATTCGACGATAAGTCGACAATGAAGACATTGGTTGCAGACAAGATGTCTTCGCATCGTTTGGATGATTACGGATGTCTTGATTGGGCTGTACACCCAAGACAAGGTAATAAGTGGTGATCATCCAGACGTACTTGATGATCGATCGGATATGCGAGGACCTCTCTCCTGTATTGGAGATATGGGACGAGGAATAAGGTGCCTCCGGTTTCGTTCAGACCCAGAATGAACTTGTAAATGGATGTGTGTCTGACATTGGATTTTATTCTGTGTTGATTGATCTCTATTAAATATATATCTGTTTGGTGGAGAATTTATTCTCTTGCTTAATGCCCTTCTCTGAGACGTACGAGCTCAGAGGTTATATATCAATAGACATCAGTCGCATGGAGTGAATTGCATGTGTGGCATGCTGAGATGCAATTGATCAAGGCTTCTGTTGAAAAACAGAGTCTTGTGGTTAATGATCAAAGCACGGATTTAATATAGCATAGCTTTGTCTATAGCATTAATTCACGATCCTCACACCTCGGTATGAGTTAAAAACAGGATAAGGGAACTTAAGGAGGACATGACGTTTCTTTCTAGCTATGGTTGGTGTCAGGGTTTTGCAAGCCCTGACATTTATATTATTTTTACCTTTGTGGTTGTTGGAATGCGAGGCGCCTCGGATATATCGGTCTCTACAGAGCCGATGGATATAGGTCCTATCAGAGTGGGAAACGTGTGTTTAGGAATTGCCAATCCACAAATGTAAGTGTAGACCGGCCTTGGAGGATCTAGGGGTCTTCTGCGGGAGATCCTGAGGTATTTGCTAGAGTGTCTCGAAGCCGGCGAGGAGTACATCCCTTGCCTCGACTCATGATGGAAATCCAATTTCCATTATGTGAAATTTCGATTTTGATTGTAGAGCCAAGTATTGGCGACACGATAGATGGTACCCATGCCACCTATGATTGATGCATTTATATTTGAAGTTGTTTCATATACTTTATACTATGATAGTATCAAAATGATTTGATTTGAACGTACCAAGAATGTTTGGCTATTATATGGTAAAACCCTATCCTACGGCTTGCGTTGCATTGTGTGATGGGACCTGGGTCTTATAATAGCTTTATTTTTCCAAAAAGCATTGCGTTGTTTATTCTATGCATTGGTGTTCTTGGGGGGAAACCCGATCCGTGTTATACGGCGTGGTCCCTTGATTTACCTTATTTTTTAAAGTAAAGTTTTAAATAACTGTTTTAGTTCTCACGTCAGTCACATGACTGATCTAGAGTTTATTGTTTTAACCTAAACTCTGGGTGCCCTTATTTTCCACACGGGCAGCTAGTAGTTGGGTTTTGGAAATTTATATTCACAGGATCCCGGTTTACAGCTGGAATGATATTCGGAAAGCTCTGTATCCGTATATTCTTTTCAGTTGTGTTTTGTATTATTTTCCGCTGCATTGTAATTTGTGAATCTTTGATATTTATCAAATGTATATTATTTGTTCATACTCTGTATATTCTTGTACTCTGATGTAAATTGTTGTAATAAGCTGTGACATGTTCTTCTGTTTGTGTTCTGATTTGTCTTGTTCTCAACTTAATCTAGGCTTTCCTTTTCGGAGAAGTTTGGGTCGTGTTAGTTTGGTATCAGAACTTTGGTTTTACAGAGCTCGAGAACAAGGCATATTAGAATCGAACGAATGAATTCATCAGAGATTGGATTAGTAATATCCAATGGGAATGACTTGTTAGAGATGGGATCAGTAGTATCCTCGAATAAGTGTGAAGAGTTTTATTTTTAAAATAAAAGTGAAAACAAATTTTGTTTTGAAAATTTAAACTTTATTATACGTATTTGATTATTTATTTTATATCGAATTTGGACAATCTAGTATATGAAGATTTTGCATATACGCCTTGCAAACGTATGTACGAAGCCTCGAATATGCTG
>JASFAX010003875.1:0-41210 GCA_030737875.1 Allium sativum
GTATGAAATGGGCGGTCTTCGTGAGACGATCTACGATCACCCAAATACTGTCATTTCCTTTCCTGGTTCTGGGCAAACCATCTATGAAATCCATAGAAATATGTTCCCACTTCCCACCTGGAATTTCCAACGGTTGCAACAGTCCAGCCAGTTTCTGTTGATCACTTTTGACTTGCTGACAAGTAGCACACCGGCTAACGTATAAAGAAATGTCTCGTTTCATAGATCTCCACCAGAAAGTGCGTTTGATATCATTATACATTTTGCTCACTCCTGGATGGATACTAAGCTTGGCTTTGTGACATTCATCTAATACTTCTCTCCGGAGTTCAGGAATGTTTGGAACACAAATCCGACCTTTTAGCCTCAGAATCCCATCGTTATCGATCTGAAAACTTGAGGGCTCGCCTTTCTGAATTCTCTCTAATCTTCTGAATGAAGTGATCATCCTTCTGAAGAGCAGATATGTTATCAATCAAGGCGTGATGATAAGACTGGCGATAATTACATTCTTTCTGCTGAGTGCATCAGCCACAACATTGGCTTTCCCCGAAGTATATAAGATATCAAGATCATATGCCACGAGAAATTCTAACCAACGCTGTTGCCTCATATTAAGATCCTTCTGGGTGAATAAACATTTCACTGATTGATGATCAGTGTATAATTCGAACTTCTCACCCAATAGATAATGCCTCCATATTTTCATAGCAAACACGATGGCTAACAATTCAAGATCGTGAGTTGCATAATTCTTTTCATGTGGTTTCAATTGACGGCTAGCATAAGCAACTACTTGGCCTCTTTGCATTAACACTGCACCAAGGCCTTATTTAGAAGCATCGGTCCAGTCTTTCAAGTCTTGATTGCCATCAATAATTGTGAGCACTGGAGCAGTCGTCAATTTTAACTTCAGCTTCTGGAAAGTTGCCTCACATTCTGGAGTCCAATTGAATCTCGAATGTTTCTTAGTAAGCTTCGTTAAGGAACTAGATGTCTTCGCAAAATCCTTAAAGAATTTCCGATAATAACTGGCCAATCCGAAAAAACTTCGGACTTCTGTGAGTGTACGAGGCTGTTTCCAATTCTGAATAGCATTGATTTTACTGGGATCCACTGAAATTCCTTACTTTGACACGACGTGACCTAGGAATTTGACTTCTTCTAGCTAGAATATACATTTGGAAAACTTTGCTTTTAAAACATTCTTTCTAAGAATTTCTAACACTTGTTCCAAATGTTTTTCATGCTCGCTCTCTGACTTGGAGAAGATCAATATGCCATCAATGAAAACCAGAACAAATTTATTCAATACTTCTCTGAATACCCGGTTCATTAGATCGACAAAATAAGCTGGAGCGTTACATAAGCCGAAAGACATTACTAACCACTTGTTGAATAAGTCTGGACCTCTGAATGCTGTCAAAGGAACACACTCTTCAGCAATATGAAGCTGATGGAAACCTGTAGCTAGGTCCATCCTTGAAAATACTTGTGCGCCATTCAATCGATCCAATAAATCATTAATTCGCGGCGATGGATATTTGTTCTTCGGCGTCTGCTTGTTCAAGTCACGATAATCCACACATAATCTGAGGGTACCGTCTGACTTCGGGACAAATACCACTGCTGCTCCCCAATCAGAGAAACTAGGTCTGATCAGACCCTTCCATACAAGCTGTCGAGTTTGACTGTCTAACTCTTCTTTCTCCTTCAAGGTCATTCTTCAAATAACGTGAACTACTGGCCTTGCATTCGGAACTAAAGAGATTTTAAAATCAATTTCTCTCTGCGGAGGTAAGCTAACAACTTCTTCGAACACATCCGCATAGTTCTTGACAACTGGGATATTCTAAATGTCGACCGGAATATTCTCCGTAATGACAGGAACAGGTTCTATTTGAGCAGGAGAGACATCTAGAGCTGACCAAAAATCTTTTCTATCAGAATTCAGACCCTCGCATGGAATGGTTATATAATTGCCTGATTTAATCTTCGCCCTTACAACTCTGTCGGCGCATCTAACCCCAGCTTCATATTTGTTTAACTAATCCATTCCCAGAATCAGATCAAACTCTGTAAAATTCATGACAATAGAGATAGTAGGGAACCGATAACAGGAAAAAGAAACAGGAACCCCACAAACCCAATTAAGATCGGGGAACCCCCAACCGGATTATAAACAGTCATTGGTGCTTTGAGCTTCTTCAAATTCAAATCCAGTTTCTTAACCGCATTCTTTACAATAAAGCTTCGTGTCGTGCCTGTATCAAACAGTACTTTAACTGGAATATTTTTGACAGTAAGCGTGCCTTCCAAAACATCCGACTTTCTCTGACCAGCGGAGGGTTCTGAAGTTTTAGCCACTTCATTTACTTGAACTACTTCAGATTTCTTAATTAGCTGGCAGGCCTTTAAAAGATGACCAGACTGATGGCATTGACTGCACTTTCTATTCTCTTGAAACTTGCTCTTGGATTTAGATCCATTCTTTCCCCGCATTTTCAAAGATTTACATTTCCTGGACAGATAGCCCTTTTGATTGCAATTAAGGCATATGGCGGTCATTACTGGTTCTTTTTCAGATTTAACCTTTTTCCTATTGATTCTAGGCTTCTTTCTGGCCCCAGACATCGTACTGACCTCAGGCTGTGTACTTGTCTCTGGGCTATCAGTTTCGAATTTCCTTTTGTTGCTAGAACTGACTTCCTCTTCATCGACAAAAATGCCTCGCTTATCTAGATCTTCATACTGATAAGCCATGTATATCATTTTAGAAAAAGGAAGCTTCACATGCCCCATTACACTACTCTGGTATTTTCTTTGGAGCCCGTTAATAAACCTCAGATTCTTCCTCTTCGGATTTTGAATTAGATGAGGGGCAAAATGAGAAAGTTCATTGAATTTCTTATGATATTCCGGAATGGTCATATCTCCTTGTATCAGATAATAGAATTCATCACATAACTGCTCAGTTGCTTCTGGAGGAGTAAATCTTTCTATGAAAATCTCTTTAAATCTATCCCAGATAATATTACCTTCTGGATTATCCTTAATAACCGTTTCCCACCAGATTAAAGCTTCATCTTTGAGTGCCCAAGATGCCACTATTCTTTTCTGATCATCTCTCAGTTGGAAACGTTCAAAAATTCTTTCAGCAGAACTCATCCAAGCTTGAGTTTGAATAATGGATTCATTGCCTGAGAATGATACTCTACCCAGATTACGATATTTCTTTAATAGAGCTTCTAGATCTGGTTCTGGCTGTGGGAGCACGATTGGCTCATTAGATTGTTGAACCATAGAATTTCTTCTTTTGTTTCTACCACCCATTTTTCTATGTCTTCAAATGGTAGACAAAGTGTCAGGCCAACAGAAAAGATAATTTTAAAACATAGAGACATATACTTGAATGTAAATGTGCCTATCAGGGTGTATCTCATTCTGCTTCACTCATTCTAGGATATTACTAATCATATCTGAAATGAGCGATCCATCTTAGAACACTACTGGTTCTACTTCTGACGAGTTCATTAATATGTTATATTCCAGAACTAAGCTTAACCAAAGATCTGATACCACATTGTGACGACCCCAAACCTCCATTCCACGGTGGCAAGGGTAATCTTTGGAATATAACACATAAATAGATAACAGCAGAACAGAAATAAATAAATACACCAAATAATGTACAATAGAATATACTGGATAAATATAATCATCAGAGTTACACAGTATACAGGATCATACTTAGTACAAAATACAGTTCAGCTTTACACAAAATGTCTACAGCGGAAATCTAAACATAATATGTGCAACAGGAGCTGAACAGCATAAAGAGAGATAAATGATAGAATCCATCTTCAGCTCCAGCTATCCAGAAAGAGCCTGCTAAAACCTGAATACAAGGCTGCCCGTGTAGAAATAGGGCACCCGAGTTTGCAAGTGAAACAAACTACGAGTCAGTCATGGGACTGGTATGAGAAATCTATTTAGCATATTTTATAATATGGCCAATCACAGGACCACGCCGCTAACACGGAACGGGTTTACTCCATTGGATTGCCAGTGCTTTAAAATAAGTAAATCCTTTAAACATCGCAATGCTTTTTATAAAATGAAGCCATTATAAGACTCAGTTCCCATCACATAATGCAACACAAACCGGAGAATAGAGTTTTACCTTATAATGGCCAAAATATGCTTGATACGAGCAAAACAAATCATTTGATATTATTGCTAGTGTTTATATGTTTCAAAAACAATTTCAATCATAACTATCAATCATAGGCGGCATGTGTACCATATATCATGTCGCAATATATAGGTATACAATCAAAACCGAACGATGTCGTATTTGGAAATTGGATTTTTGTCATGAACCAAGGCAAAAGATATTCCTTACTGAATTCGAGACTGTCTAGCCCGAGCCTCAGGATAAGAGCTCGAGTGACCCTTGGATCATCAGGGCCGGTCCACTCGATGTGGATTAAAATGCCTGAACACTGCGTTTCCCCGCCCTTTGGGGCGTAAATGAGTCCTATGACTCCATCGGCTCCACATAGTTACTGATATATTCGAGGCGCCTCGCAATCCAACAACCACACAGGTGAAAATAATATAAATGTCAGGGCTAGTAGGTCACTGACACTACCCTAGCTAGAAGGAAACGCATGCCCTCCCTGATGTCCTCTCCCGTTTCTGGTTCATACCGGGGTGTGAGGCTCGCGAATTAACGTTATACACAAAGCTATGCCACACAGGCCGCGCTTGGATCATCAACCACAAGACTTTGCTTTTCAACAGAAGCCTTGATCATCTGCCACTTAGGCATGCCACATAGGCAATTCACTCCATGCGACTGATTTCTATAGATATATAACCTCTGAGCTCGTACGTCTCAGAGAAGGGCACTAAGCAAGAGAATAAATTCTCTGCCTCCAAACAGATATATATCTAATAGAGATCAATCAGCACAGAACAAAATCCAATGTCAGACACACAGTCCATTTACAAGTTCGTTCTGGGTCTGAACAAAACCGGAGGCACCTTATACCTCGCACATCCGTACAATCGACAAGTACGTCCGGACGGCTACCACTTCATCCCCTTCAAGGTAGCTACTCCTATCATGAGCACCAGTAGCACCCCTCCATTCGACGTGAAGATCATCGGTCTTGCACCATCTTCATATCTTCGACTTTTAATCGTCGATCAATTGTTTAAATGAGAATCAACTCGGCCTTTTCAAATAATTCACGTATATTGAGAATTTCAAATCAATTCATTTCAATGGTTAAATTATTCGACATCAATAATTCTGTTCTTTAATGTAGTTTTCACGCCAAACACATTCAACCATCAAATATCCAATAAACCGGGTAAATTCGGTTTATTTTCATTCCATATCGAATATTTTATAATGATTTATCGCTACTTTTATTCATTTAAAAATAGCCAATTCATTCAAACGACGCTTCAGGCCATAACTCGGCCGTGGCGCTATTTTTCTTCAGATTTGATTTACATATATCTGAAAATCTAACCGTTGTATCTTCACAAATTTTATATTATTAGAAAGATCTTTTCAAAACAAATCCAACGGTTTCGGTTTTGGGAAAATCCGACGGTCGAACCCCCCCGTATCGTCGTTTGAAATTACGATTTCAAAATACGAACTGCAGCGTCGTTATTCAATTTATTTTAATTATATTTATATATATATATATAATCGTTTCTGGCGCTGCTTTCATTCAGATTTGAATTAAACATTCCAGACAATCCAATAGTTGGATCTTTACAAAGTTGGTGTAGTTGGAAAGATATTTCCAAAGCGAACCCAATGGTTTTAGATTCGGGAAAATCCGATGGTCGGATCTCCCGCAATAATCGTTTGAAATCATGATTTCAAAATACGAAATGCAGCTTCGTTATTCGATTTATTTTAATTATATATATATATATAATTCATTCTTCGATTTCAAAACCATATTCCTTTCATATATGTGATAAAAATGATATTTTTATCCAACAGATATTTATTTCAACACATCACTATTTTTAACAATTCCTATATATAATAAAAATGTGATTTTTATTGTAAAACAATTTATTTCAAAACACAATTATTTTATATAGTTCATACATAAGGTAAAAATGTTATTTTTATTGTGAAACAATTTATTTAAAACACTAATATTTTATATAGTCTATATATATGACGAAAATGTTATTTTTATCTTTCAAAGAATTTATTCAATACATGAATGTCATTCAACACATGAATTTTATTCAGCACATGAATTTCTCTTCAACACATGAATATAGTTTTAACACATGAAAATAATTCTAACACATGAATATTATTGAAAATTTCGGCAACATAACGACAGGGTAGTAAAAATAAAATCGGCATCGTCCCGAGTACGGCTCCTCGCTCTACCTCAAAGCCTCGCAGCATTTGACAATGGGGATTTCAATATCTAGTTCGTACGCAGACGAATTTTCCCATATACTAATCCTATTGGTATTTCAACCACAATCAATCATTTCCAATCAGCCATTCACGATATTCACTAAATTTCACATCAACCAATATCCAAACAATATCACAACCAATATATATATCGTCCATGGTCTATGGACGAGGGGAGTATATATATATATACACGTATATAACTATATTTCGATTTCATTTTAATATCATTTCAATTCATTTCAATGCATATATCATTTTTACAACTCATATATAACTTATACATCGAACATACAACTTATACAACACTTATACATGAGGTGTACAATGCTTATATAACTCATACATCGACTATATAATTTATACATCGTCATTTCCATATCGTTTATAAATCAGAAATCTCACATTGGGTTCCACTCCTCCAAAAATTGTAGAAGGCTCATAAAAAATATCCGGTCTCTTCTAAAATGTAGAAGACGTCCACACGAGTCCACTGTCTCTTGCTTCACTGGATTTCGACCACATAGAAAAAAGATATTATTTTTAGAAGTTAACCATAATTCGTAGCGCTTGAAAGTGTTATAATCTATTTAAAATTAACATTGTCGTACCTCAGCAAATCGGTTTGAATCTAGGTCACGGATTTTTGCAAAATCCGCGAGGTTTGGACACGATCAGGTTGTACCACCACCTAGAGCGTCGGAAGGCGCACAAAACGATGGTAGGGTGGTCAGGTGCGGTGGCAGATCGGAGCGGCGGCAGGGCTTCGAACGGCGCTGCTTCGGAGGGGTGAATCTCGAGAAACGGTCAACGATATTGGGCGAGGAGGGTATGGATTTGAAGAGGGGGATATGGACTTCAAAAAGTTGCAAAGTGGCTATGGGTTTTGATGAAGGGATCGGCCAGAACGGAGGAGAGAAGGTGGAAGAAGCTTTCCGCCGTCGATCGAGAAGAGAGGCGGGGGGTTTTCTGAATTTTTTTATAATTTTAATTAATGAAGATATTTTATGATTGGTCCATATATATTTTTTAAAAAATTAGGGTTTTCACCATACGAACTCCAATCCAAACCCAACGACTGTCGCCCCTAGCTAAATACCCCCATTCCGAACACAACAGGATAAGTTTCGCAGGCTCATTCGACTGTTTCAGTCAGTATCTCTTCAAATTAAAATATAAAACATTCAATATTCGATTTGAACGTACATTTCAATTTTCCGGGGCCACACACCGATCCCAAAAATTCTAGAAAAATAAATCTAGCTATGTTTTGATGATACGGTCCCAACAAAACTTGCTTCGTCGAATTCTGAGACCGTTTGAAAAATGACCATTTTCTGGTTGATCCAATTTAACTGAAATCAACCAAACACATTTTCCTTCGCCACGCTCACATATTAACTTCAAAAATTATGGAATTTGAAACCTAGTAATAATTTGACATCCCGGATCCAACAAAAGTGGTTTCGTCGAATTCTGAGGTCGTTTGAAAATGGATATTTTCACGGGCTATATAAATTCTATAGCGACCTTTCTGAAAATTCATTTGGCCATAACTTTTGATTCCCGCTATGAAACATCGATTTTTCAGATTCATTAGAAAGATATTCATAAACAGATTTAGATATTTTTAGTTTCACTAAAATCCGTTTTAATTTGCACCCGGTATAGTCAGTCAAAGTTCGAATTCAAATTTTGAAACTGCCGCGCCATTTCAGGCCTTGTTTATAATTTAAAATAAATATATTTATTTTCAAACATCGATTCAAACATACTTTTCGTCGTTATTATTTAAAATAATTTATTTTAAATATTTAAAATCCACCAAAATAGCCAAATTAAAATTTTTAAACTGGTTCAGATTTCCCGGGTTGTTACAACTCGCTTCATATCCTAATACATTTTATTACCACCGGGATGAATCATCAACTTTGAGTGATGACATTCTCTCAGAACCTCATCTCTTGATTTGTAGATGTCAGGAACAACCAGTCATCCTTGTTTTCGAAGCCAACCTTCTTGGTCAACTTAGAACTCTTTATCTTCTGGTTCTAGCTTTTGGATAAACTCGACAAGCTTCACATCTCGCTTTTGGCTTTCTCAGACCCTTTTGATGAGTGTAGGTCTTATCGATAAGCTTGCTAGTGTTTTAGGTTCCAACTCGCATCTTGGCCTGAAATCAAACCTTGCGAAGTACTCGAGGCTCTTCCATTCTGAAAACATCGCTCCCAAACTCGCATGTCTTCGACTCAAAGCATCTGCAATTGCGTTTCCTTTGCTAGGAGTATAGGCTATACCAAAATCATATGATGCCAAAAACTACAACCATCGTTGTTGCCGAAGATTCGAATCCCTTTGGGAGAAAAGATACTTCAACGACTTATGATCCGTAAACAACTCGAATCGAACTCCCAATAGGTAATGTCTCCACATCCTCATAGAAAACACAATCGCCGCCAACTCCAAATCATGAGTTGGGTAATTTCTCTCATGTGGCTTTAGCTGTCGACTCGTGTAGGCCACAACCTTGTCCTTCTGCATTAGCACTACTCCAAGTCCAGTACCACATGCATCAGTGTATACCACCATCTATTCATCCCACTTAGAATGGTTAACACAGGTGCACTCGTCAATTTCTCTTTCAAGATCCCGAACGCTTGCTTACACTTTGCATCCCATGTGAACACTTGGTTCTTTTTCGTCAATCATGTTAATGGTGCAGCTACCTTGGAGAAATCCTTGATAATCTGCCTTTAATAACCAGCCAAACCAAGTAAACTTCTTACATCCGTTGCATTCTAAGGTCTATCCCAGTCCTGGATTACTTCCACTTTAGCGGGGTCAATCGCTATCCCATATCCAGAAACAACAAGGCCTAAGAACCTCACTTCACTCTTCCAGAAGTGACACTTGGAAAACTTAGCCTTCAGCTGATGCTTTTGCAAGATCTCCAATACAACTCTCAAGTGCGTCTTATGTTTTTCCTCATTCCAAGAATAAACCAGAATATCATCCATGAACATAAGCACAAACTTGTTTAATTGATCTCTGGATACCCTATTCATAAGATCCACGAAATACCTGGGTGTGTTAGTCAACCCGAATGGCATCATCAACCACTTGAAGAAACCGGATGGTGTCCTAAAAGCAGTCTTTGGCACACTATCCTTAGCTACCCTCAACTGGTGAAATCCCGTTTCCAAATCCATCTGATAAAACACTTTGGCTTCGTGAAGCTGATCGAACAAGTCATCTATCCTTGGCAACGGATATTTGTTCTTCTTTTTCACCTTGTTCGGCTCATGATAGTCCACACACAATCTTAACGAGACATCCGCCTTGGTTGCAAATATGACCGGTGCATCCCATTCGGATACACTCCTCCGAATGAATCCTTTTCCCAAAAGGTCTCTAACTTGCACCTCCAACTCTCTCTATTCCTTAGGCACTATCCGCCTAAGAGGCATAATGATTGGTCTAGCTCCTTCGACCAAATCGATCCTAAACTCGATCTCACGATGCAGCGGAAAACCTTTGACCTCGTCAAAGACATCTACATACTCATTAGCGATCAGCACTGATGACAGGTCTTCTTGTGGAATCCCAAGCAAATATAGATAACCCACGAAGACCCCGTCTTCGCTCTTACATCTAATCAATACCTTTCGCCTTTCCACATCCCCGACCCTCACCACTAACTTCTCGCAATTCACCCTTGTCGCATACCTCTTGAGCCAATCCATGCCCAAGATGATCCCAAACCCAGCGAAGTTAAGAATAAAGCAATCACACACAAAAGAGCAACCATGACTCGACAACACTAGACTACGACATATCATGCACAAACTGGATGAAACCCCAACTAGATTAGTCACGATCAATGGTCTATCAAAAATCTCGGGTTCCAAACCCAAGCGACAAACAAGCTCATTGCAAATGAATGGAAGCAATTCTCCAGTATCAAACAAAACTCGAAGTGAAACACAATTAACAAAAAGAGTACCTTGCAGCACGACACACTTTTAGGAGCTCTTGAAGAAGTTGGCACGGCTCCCAAAGCATATGCCTTCACAACCTGCTTGCCCTTATCTGATTCTGGATATTCTTTCTTCTCGTGCCCAGGCTTCCCACACTTGAAGCACTCCTTCTCATCTTTGGGATCCTTGCACTCACTAGCAAAATGGCCTTTCTATTGGCAGTTAAAGCAAACCACCTCACTCTCAGGCTTCTTTTGGCCATTCTTCCCTTTCTGTTGTTGGTGCTTCCTCTTACTATTATTACCACCCTGTTGTTTCCTCTGTTCTTCCTTAGGTGCAACAACAGACATCTTCTTAGGAAATAGACTTTCATTCCTCAAAAGCCTTCTTGATGACCTTCTTAAAGCTATCATCGAGGTGATTGTAACACCCCATGTCCATTAATGTCACTCACAAAGGGAAAGCATTAACTTCCATGAAGCATTATAAGTAAACAGAACATAATATTACAAGACAGATACATAAAGTAGTACATGAAAATTTTATAACTTTATTACAGCAGAAACAGAAGTAAGTTTGGTTACATCTTTCAAAACCATAATATCGGAATTCAAGTACATAAATATTAGTCTTGTACAAAAGCCTTCAGAGTACGTAATTTTAAAGCCATAATCCCAAATAGAAAATGCCATAAATAGGTAGAATCAAAGCTAAGCAATACTTTAAGCACTTCTAGCACTTTAAGCAGAGAGAAATCTAAATCAAGCTCCTACGTTCCCAACCTGAGTACCTGGGGGGAACGGAAGAAAAGAGGCGAAAAAAACTATGTCAGACATACATCTGGTGAGTCCAGTGACTTTCAGCATATAAACAGATAACAGTATCATGGCATGTAAATAATAGTGGATGAGAGATAGTCGTAACAGGAGTAGCAGCTTAACAGAAGAAACAGAATAATATAGGCTAAGCTAAGCTCCTTACTTAGTTTTCACTTCTCTGCACTAATACTAGCATAACAGAATTAGGTGTTGTCATATTGTCTAAACAGAAAACAGAATGATCTCTTCAGAAACACAATGCTAGAAATGGGCCTTTACCACCCGAACAGAGACAGACGGTATAGAAACAGAATCAGGAAGGAAATCAGAGACAGAAACAGAATAATCCCTATGGAAACAGAATATTAGAGTTAGGTGTACACTAGTAATGGGCCTTTACCACCCCAACAGACAGTACCACATAGAAACAGACAGATGTTACCACCCCAACAGAAATAGACGGTATCCTAACAGAAACAGGCAGGACTAAGTGTACCCTAAATTCTACCCTAAGCGATCGGCTCCCTAATATATTAATACCCTGTGCCGGCCCCACAGAAGGGTGTATCACTCCCTAAAGTGGAAAACTATAGACACAGACCTATTTACAGATGTCACGGTGTCTTACATCCTCAGAGCAGACCGGATCCATGCACACACATGACCCGGTTGGAATGCGCCATCAACACCCCTCGCCATTATCAGAGTGAACCTCTACAATTAGTTCAGTAAGCGTGCCCGGACCCCACTTAGTGTTGGGTCATAGTTTTGATACCAGAAAGGGTTACTGACTAATATGGGTCCCAAACAACAGATGACACAAGTAATTATCCCTCCTAACCTTGTGTTCCCAGACTAACAGATTTTAGATTAACTTGTTTACAGATTTCAGATGTACAAAGTTCAGATTAACTAGTTTTCAGATCAGACATACAAGTTAACAGGTTTTCAGACTAACAGATCAGATGTACAGATTAACAAGTTCTCAGACTAACGGATCAGATATACAGATTAATAGACTTACAGATTGTTTTACCTAACTTTGTATTGGGCCTACAGATTCACGAAATGGGTTTATTAGATTCATTAGTCCATTTGTTTTAACCCTATCAACCTAACACATTTTAGGCATCATATTTATCTTAGATTTGCATTAATTAAATATTAATGCACAGACCTCTCACATCAGGTCGGTAGCTGCTGGCCGCTGGATATGCTGGGCGGTTCCGGGCAGACTTCTCCCACAAGCCAAACCTAACCTCGTGTCTAAGCATCCTTATGCCTACGACCTCTCACATTAAACTGTCAGTTTGCGGTTATTGGTTAACCGGTTGGGTTCGGGCAGGCTTCCACCGCAAACTGAGTCTAACCTCGTGTCTCAGTATTCTTATTTGTAGCTAAAGTTTCATTCATAGATTATGCCAATATCAGACTAATTATGCCAATTCAACAAATTAACTTCTTCACAATTTACATCAGATTATCCAAATTTCTATTAACATGTTTTGCTCAATTTTAGATCGAGCCTATAGATTTCATACCCCAAATTACCGTATTCAGTTTCAACAGATTTAGCAGATTAGGCGATTTAACAGATTTAATCATTCCTTAAAATTCCATTGACATACCTCGCCTAATCATTAAATTAAGCCTAATTTTACATGCCCAAATTATGGTCATAATTCACTATATAACATATGTCCCAATTTTTTTTTGTTAAATTTGCACCGTACAGAATATCTCTAAAAACCCCAAATCATGATGCACAATATAAATTATGCCAAATTATAGCCGTTGATTACCGCGTGTGTCAAATATCCAAAAATACGAATTAGGCGTATTCACATTAATATTTATCCTTATTTTAATATAGATCTTTTACGCCTAAATCATATATCCTTTTTTTTCTTCCAAGTCATAGATCGTCATATAAAATATGCCCCCAAATCTAGATCTTAAATTACAACATGTATTATATCCACAAAATCAAATCTTGAATTATAACATGCATTTTGTCCCCCAAATTACAAGTCATATGTTGTCATACAATAATTCTCCTTCTTCCAAATCATAAACCGTCATATATAGTATGCCTAGATCTAGATCTTAAATTACCACTTATGTTGTGTTCTCAATTTAGTCACAAATCAGTTATGTCCAATTATGCATCATTCAATATTTTCCCCAAATTTAGCGTTCGTGTGTCAATCTCTTATGAGATTTGGCTCAGGCTCGTGGTAGCCTGGCTATAGAATAGAAGGAAGGAAAAGATATAGAATAGTTACAATAAGATAGATGTACACAGAAAAACAAATCTGATAAACAAGAATAAGATGGATCTACATAGAAAAACAGATCTGATAAACAAGAATAAGATAGATCTCCAATTCAGATTTATACCCATGTCAAGATCATAATTAAATTTCATATCTGAAAATAACTATACTCACAAATCGTGGTTTAAGAAAGAGAAGAACGATTCTAGGATCTGATTTTCTGGAGTTGATTTAGTTTTTCGTTGATGTAGGCGTTGATTTGTTATCTTTATCTTCTCTTTTGAATTGATTGATAAGGGTGGAGGCTAGGTCACTTTAGGTTTTAAGAGCATGGAGGCACCGTTCCTTTTTGTTAATGAATTAGGGTTTAGGTTTAGGGTCCTTATATAGTTGTAGAGAGTGTTTTAGGACCATTAGATTAACCCTGAACCATGAGAACCAATCAGATGTCACATCTGCCTTAGAGTGAATTGGCCCACGGGTTGATAGCTAAACACCCTGAATCAACCCCTAGTCGACCCAGTGGAGCTCGGGTCGACCTCAAAAATGGGTCGGTTCGGTTATTCCCCCTCCCAATTCGCTATTTTGAAATTTTTTGCATATTTATTTATTTATTTTTTATTTATATCTATATATATATTTTTCTCATATGCATACAAACTTCAAGGCTTAATAACATCTTCATAAGGTATCCGTTTTGTGCAAACCAAATGTCTATCTTGACCCAGAATTTTGAAACGAACATAATAGCGCAACCCATTTCACTTAATTCTTCTTCTAAAAATTAAGTATACTTTAATTTATGAATTTTAATGTTATAAAATTACGGGGTGTTACAGTGATCCACAAGCTGATTCCCAAGATATTCATCTAATCCCAAGACAAACTTCTCGTTCTTTTGATAAGGAGTATCCACATATGAACGAGCATACTTCAACAAGGCCTCAAAGTCAGAAAAATAGTCAAGAACTGGTCGACCATTCTGCTTAAGCTCCACGAATCTCTTAAGCAGAATAGACTTTTGCATGGTGTAGATAAACTTTGCTTCAAATTTAGCTTGGAACTACTCCCATGAGATCTCTTCTTCAGGAGTCTCAAGTGTGACAGACTTCCACCAGTCCATTGCTCAGCCCTCTAACTGCCTTGATGCAAGTTTTCTCTTTATTGCATCATCAATACCCAGGTCCTTGAAGAACCTAACACAAGTATCCATCCACCTATGGACTTCTTCAACTGGTTCAATGGCCTTGAATTGTTTTCCTCCAAATGAATAAAAGTCTTTGCATAGATTTGCAAATTCTACAGCTCTAGGCACTGGAACTTCAAAATCAACTGCAGATACTACTGGAGCGGGAACCCTGTTCCTGATCGCTGCCGCCATGGACTCGAACATGGGTGGGTAGTCTGGTTCACTGCCATTTCCACCTCCAGTATTAGCTCCCCTAGCTGCGTGTCTTGATGGTCGTCTACTCATTTTAAATTTGCAATTTAGAATAATTATCCACTTTTATTAGGGAATGCGGAATGGATCGTTAAGGCAAAACAAACACTAGAGGGGGGTGAATAGTGTTTGTGAGAATTTAAACAAAATTTAAAACTTATGTGAACTACGGGATGAATCAATCACCATAAACACAATCACAGACACAGATTCAAACACAAATACAAAATAAACAGAAATACAGATGCAGAAAAGGAAAGAACACAACGGATTTTATAGTGGTTCGGATTGCTTCTACATCCAGTCCCACGCAACGCTGGATTGCGCAGAGTTTTATTACTATATTCAGATCCAATTACAACCTCCTTGGTTTCGCGGCTACAAGGGATACCATTGATTCCAACCTCCTTGATTTAACGGCTACAAGGGATACCACCAATTCTATCCTCCTTAATTTAACGGCTACAAGGGATACCACCGATTCTAACCTTTACTCAACCCAAACAATTACAAACAACCCTAGAACTCTTCAATAACACTTGATTATAAGAGTAGAGAGTGTAGAGAGAAAAAGTTTGATCAAAACGGAATTGAATTCAATATAGTATAAGTGTAGAAACCATAAAAATGATTAAGAATGATGGTATAGAGAAAGAGGATGAAGTTAGAGTAGAAGAGATGATTAAAAATTCGGTTTTAATTCCTTTTTGTAGAGTATAAAAGGTTGCAACAGTTCCGAATCATTTCAAATAGTGAAAAGGCACTTCCTTTCAAAATTGGAAAAAGTGACAGTTATATGTCGACATGGTTTTTTTGGTATGTCAACATACCCTAGTGTATTTTTGAATTTTAAAGCATTTTTCAAGTGTTTTGATATAAAAATAATTCTAGAAATTCTTGAGTAAAAATATAGTGTTTTAAATTAATATTATATGCTAGAAAAACATATGAAAACATAAATGTAAACTATATAAATATATTTATAAAATTATAACATTATAAGGTTTTAAACTATATAAATATATAAAGTATAAGAATATAAATATATAAAATTTAAGTTTGAAAAAAAAAGAATAAGAAAAGATAAAAATAGAAAAGAAAGAAAATAAAATAGAGAGGATTGAGTATAGAATTGAAAATCAGAATCTGAAAATTTTAATTTGAACCTGGAGTGCTATTTAGAGTCTTACAAAATCTAGACACTATAACTATATTATTATTGAACTCTTGAAATCTTGTTTACTCACGAGTCTTGAAATTTCTCTGATCTTTGAATCTCTATCATCTTTATAACTGTACAGTCTTTAGTGATATTTCCTGTATATAATTCCTATATATATATATTCTATACAAAAACTGTTAGTATATATTTTATGATCAATGATAATTGAAATAAGGTTTTTGTCATCAAAACTCCATTCTCCAACCATCTCCCCCTTTTTGATGATGACAACCTTAGTTTATAAAATATCGTACCTGTATATACCTATTTGATGATGTTCCTTTTAATACTCCCCCTGCCTATAAAAATCCTATAAACAATGCCTATATTTTATAATTTCTCCCCCTTTGACATTATCAAAAAGAAATTCTAAAGGTACTCCGCCTGAATTGTATAACTTCCCAAATAGAACTTAAGTAACTTATCCAATAAAAATACTCCCCCTTAATCTATTTACTATTTCTAACTAGAGTACTACCCTTAATCTATTCAACCTTATAATACAAACCAATCCATGTATCGTTATTACATATATTTGTCTGCTATATATACACACACACACACAAATCAAACCAAATCAAATCACAAAATATGTCTTAGTATATACAAATTTCAAACAATAGAATCCAAATCACACCACAACATATGTTTTAGAATATTTAAACAAATCAATCAAATCGTACTGAATAATTAAACGTTTCTTGGAACTTCAACCCATTCATCTTGTCCAGTAATTGGGTTCTTCTGGATATCTTTCCATTCTTCTTCAATGTCATGTGATGTTTGGTTGTTTTCATTTCTGAAATGAGAAGAAATATCCTAACGAACCACATCAAAATGTTTTTCTTGATGTTTAACAATCCTCATTTGAATTAACTCTAGTTTGCATTGATTACGTAGTACTATGGAGAGAGTTTTCCTAAAAGAATTCAAAGAATCATCAAGATTTTCACTTGTATTATGGATAGGATTTGCCATGGATTTGATGAGAAATGATTAAGGAAGAAGGAGTAATGAAATAATGAATTTTTCTAGAAAAATGGACTTAAGTAGGGTCTGGAATTCGTTGGGTTTTGAATGGACAAGAGTATTTATTTTAATTTTAAAATTTGAAACATTTTGAAAATATATCAGTTATATGTGGACATACACTTTTTGTCATGTCGACATACTATAGTGTTATATTGAAAAAATTTGAAATTTTGAATTATGTTATATTATAATTAGTTTTATAGTTTTTCAGAAACATAAAGATGATTATATCAATAATAAAAAACTCCATTCATTACTTGTAGAAAGCAAATACATCCAACTAAACAAGACATACTTTAAGTACAAAATTCGAAAGCAAAGACAAGGAAATATATAAAGATAGATTAAACTAGATAGCCTAGTTTTCGAATGATGATAAGGAAGATGAAATTCCTAGCTTTCTTCCTATCTTGACCATGAATTTGGATATTTTGGAAAATCTCTTGTTAAGATTCTTTTGATTGTTAACAATTTTCACTTGATTTTGAACAATCGTATCTTTGCAAATACGTTTAGAAGTTGGATACTCAGTACTTTCCATAAAAGTTTCTTCTTCTTCTTCAATATCCGTTGGTGCTTGTTCTTGTTGCATTCGAGCTTGTTTGGTCTCGAATGTCTCATAAGGTTTGAAAGTGAGAAGAATTTGCATGGGATGAATTTTTGATGCGTCAAACACTTTTCTAAGGGTAAATTCTTCTCCATGAAGATCAACATTAAAGTGTTTGAAAATACGAGTGAGATAAACACCATAGTAGAGACTGTTTTCTGTTGTAGATAAATCTATGGGCTTTATTTCATTTAGAATCATTTCGGCCCAGTTGATAAGATATCCACCCATAATAGAAAAGAGAGCCTTTTGGACTTTGAGAGTTGGATTGTTGAAATTTCCGGAATGAGGAGTAATGGTATGTTGAAGGAGAAGGTTGACAATTCTTGTTTTTGGGCGTAAGAAACGATTTTTGAAATCCATTGGAGCACCATCTTCGAATATATCATGAAAGGTTTCCATATCGGTTTCTTCGATAGCAAAAGTTGAAAAATCCAAGCCCACGCTTCTACAATTTAGAATAGTGCCTAAGAGAATAATTGAGTGCCTTTGACACTACTCCAAAATTGATTTTCGTTGCCTTCGTAAATTCCACGATTGAGATTTGCATAGAACATCTTCATGAGTTTGGGACAACATACTTCATCGTTATCACAAGAGTCGATTAAAATCAACACTTCATTGTTTTGAAAAAGAGAAACGAGATCATAAGAGGGAAAGTCGCTAAAGACGGCGAGAGCACCCATGTTAACTTTAGCATTTGCTAAATAGTCACCATAGGTTTTGATGGCCTCTTTGTCATTGTAAAGACAACCTTTAATGGTTTAGGTTACCTTCAATTTCTGAGATGAACTTAAGGAAGCCATTGAAATAATAATTTTGAAGAGGATGGATTTGAAGAATATTGTTTTGAGTTGTGAATGAAAGGTAGAAATGATAGATGTATATATAGAAATTGAATAGATATGAATTGAATGAATATGAATTGAATAGGCACAACTTTTCAGATTGAAAGGACACCATTTCAGACCTTGGGAGTTGGTGAAAAGATTGGAGGGAAGTTTGAAAGTTTGAACTTTTGAAATTCAAAATTTAAATTTCAAAACTGGTTAGATATCGACATGTGTTTTTCTGTATGTCGACAGGCTAGACTTATTTCAAAAGGAAATTGGATTTTCATGTTTTTGAAAATATATTTTCGATTTATATTTCAAGTTTAATGCTTTCCTGAAATAATTCTAATCTTAATAAACATTCAAACAATTTTATTTTATTAATTTATTGGTTATTTAATATTATATTATTATTTTGTATTTCAAAATTCAAATTTGAATTTCAAATTTAAAAATTTTGTTTTTAAAGTTATAAATTCAAACCAAAACAAACAAATAAAGCAACCATTCAACCAAATAAAATTAAAATATAATTAATGCATATCCGGTTTTTTGATCCTTTTCTTCATGATTTTCTGAACTCTGAATTGCCATAAAGCATATACTCGTATTTTCGGTTTTTGGTTCCTCATTACTTGATGGCGAATTTGAATCATCTAATGTTGCTGCGTATGCTTTCTTTCTTTTCCTTGATGAATTGTTGTTGTCCGATTGTTGAGTCGGTTTGTTTGGATATGTACACATTTTCTTTATATGAAATAGTTTGTTGCAGCTAAAACATCGTCCATCATTCATTTTGAATTTGCTTGATTATAACCCTTCCTTTTATATCTTAGAAATCTTCTAAAATGATTTGTCATAAGTACTGTTTTTTTATCATCTTCACTACTCGAGTCAGAGTCATTTGTTTTTTCTTTCAGTGCAATAGATTTCTTTTCAATTGATCTAATTTTTTTCTTTTCTGTAATTGAACTTCATATGACATCAAATTTCCAATTATCTCTTCAATCTTCATTTCATTGACATCTTTGGCTTCTTCAATAGCCAAAGTCTTCCGATCCCATTCTTGAGTTAACGAAATTAATATTTTTCTGACATGATCTGCTTCTGAATAAGTTTTTCCAAGTGCTGTTAGTGAATGCACTATCTCTTGAAATCTGCAATACATATCTAAAATAGACTCATTCTCGTTCATTATGAATAATTCAAACTGATTGACTAACATGCCTATCTTAGTCTGTTTAACTTTACTAGTTCCTTCATGAGTAACCTGTAAAGTTCTCCAGATTTCATAAGCAGTCTTACATACTGATACTCTATTAAACTCATTCCTATCTAATGAACAAAATAACATATTCATGGCTTTAGAATTGCTTTGTGTAGCAGCCTTTTGCTCATTTGTCCATTGTGCAAATGCAGTTGTGGGTTGGGCATATTCATTTTGTGTAATATTCGATGTGTCTAATCCTACTGACTGTAAATAAATTTTCGTTCTACATGCCCAATATGAATAGTTATGTAACGCCCTGCCTCTATACCCACTATCGTCCAGTTCATTTCAGAGAAATGTCGTAGACCATAACGGAGAATGAGGTTTGTGAAGGGCGACCGATTGTATGATTACTCCATGTGAGGAATGCACATCGAATTCTGATACCAGTTAAAATTTCGACATGACCATTCGGCACATAGGGCAACTACACAACAGCTATATGCAATCCAGAAAGCAGTATAAAATAGACAACAACAATAATCTAAATATGGTATATCTCAAAGCCAGACACTAAATAATCATATCACAAAGGCGGAATAGATATGAATAAACTAAGAATGTGTACAACAAGCTAGTGGTCAACAAAGATCCACTAAACCCAAAAGAATAGATACACGTACCACGATCCAAATAAAAGAATATGTACACAACGATAGATAATGTCATAGGTAAAACAGTACATAAAGCTGCGGAGACAGAGTAGCAAGCTGAAAGCGGAAGATCAATCCTGCGATGAGTGCTAGAGGAGTACCTAAAAATGACTCGGCCTGACCCGAGTATTATTTATAAGGAAATAAACAATAAACGGATTAGTCTAGCTGTACTTATCAAATAAACTGAGATAACAAGAGATATAACATAGGATGACTTGAACATGGCATGTCGACACAATCAGGAAATGACAATGGAATGTCAGCACACAAATATCTCTAAATAATCTCCTAGCTAATATAGAATGCAACATTCAAATAATAGCACATAATAGGAAATGACAACAGAATGCCAAATAAACTAAACACATGAATGGCAGCGGAATGCCAAATACACATCAAATTGATGACCATCGCATCAAAGTAAATCATGAATCATAAATCGTTTCTCAAATTGACGCGCATCGCGTCAAAGTAACCAAGAATCCAGAAATCGCTCGAAATCCAGAAAATATCATAAAAGGGCAGACCTGTTCATAGATGAGATACGATCTCTAGGTAGCGAACCCATAGGTTTGAGCCGAAGCTCCCCACGAAGTCGGGTCGTGACCCCGGAAGAAAGAAAACACATAAATCATGAAATCTCTAGAAAACATCATAAAGAGGGGGCAGGTCTGTTCATAGATGAGATACGATCTCTAGGTAGCGAACCTATTTGTTTGAGCTGAAGCTCCCCACGAAGTCAGGTCGTGACCCCGGAGAGTGAAATCCAAGAATTGTAAATCCCTCTCGGGCGATCGAGGACCACAAAAACATAAATCATAAAGGTTGGACCAAAGTCCCAGAAGTGAAATCCAAGAATCTTAAATCCCACTAGGGCGACCAAGGACTACAAAACATAAATCATAAAGGTTGGACCGAAGTCCCAGAAGTGAAATCCAAGAATCATAAATCCCACTAGGGCGATCAAGGACCACAAAACACAAGTCATAAATGGACCACATCGATCTGGTGAATAGAAATTACTCCTATCTAGTTAATATAAGGAAATAGCAACATGTCCATAACCACATGCTATTCTCGAATATTTATGAACCCATAATTGGTTCCTACTCAAAAAAGAGAAAACCATAGAAGGAGCATTGCCACGGTTTCCGATCGGACGAGTCCAAGAATTAACTATCGAAGCAAAAGCAAAGGTTCATAGTCCTTGATTTTATTAAGATGTTTAATTAGTTTTCTCATACAAACTAGAAAAGGTTTATAAAATATATACTAGTAGATTTGAAGAAGGTTCATAAACGATTTCGTAAATTAGCTTCGTATTGGAAACCATTTTAGTACAAGAATTTGATATCTACTAAATAACATAAAACCTCTTTATATACTTTCAAAGTGGCAATAAACAATAGTACGATTGCCGAGGCAAATCGATCAAGGGGATTCGCGTCATCATTACATAAATCCAAATCATAAATCATCAGATGTAAATTCGATAAATCGAGTATACATATAGCTCGTTAGTGAATCCAATGACGTTAATAAATGGTTAGAAATCACCTTGGAGCAACAGGAAACAAAGACACAAAATCAGGTGCCGCAGATCAAAGAGCGATCACCAAGGTGATCGCTAATGCGTAATTCACATTACAACAACATACAGGAAATCAAAGGATAACGGCTGTAATTTCGATCAACGAACGAATCGAAATCCCAAACTAGCACCCAAGGTTTTAAACTACATCGGAATAGGCTTGAAGGATATCGAGTCGATAATTCATGTTTTACTGGCGCGAATCATCTTGACAAGAGTATCGAATAAATTCGATATACCAAAAAGGAGCGCACAGCTTTACGATGATCTCTGGTGAATTCGAAGATCATCGACATGCACAGAAGAGCCAAGGAGGAGTCCAGAAACCAACGTGATCGTGCGCGGAGGCGCACAACCGAAATTGGGTCGGACCTGGGCAAAATAGCCCAGGTTCTAGGTGACCGGCCGACCGGTCAATACGGGCGGTCGACCGTTTTTGCCCAGAAGCAGAACCGGTCGACCGCCTCATTTCTGACCGGTCGACCGGTTTAGGACTGGGCAGTTGCTCAGGCCAAACCAAGGGGGATTCATCCCCCGTGAGTGTCCGGCGCCGATCATCGAGGCTCATGACTTCTTCAGGACATCAATGAGACCTCTCCGATCCACTGTATCAACTCGCAAAGCTCGAATGCATTGGTTTGGATTATAGATTCTAAAATGAACAAAATTCCAAACCAAAACGAATAAAAGCGATATAAGCAGATTGTGAAGTCTTAGAACTTGTCGGGTGCGACAATGGTACTTCACAACACCACTTAATCAATTCAAATCATATGTATTAATCGTGTGAATAACATATGTCAAAATCTCTATTTCAAACGAACAAACAAAAGCATATCAAAGCAATTCAAGCGACTTGTGAAGACTTAGGACGTGTCGGGGGACAACGGAGGTTCACAACATCACTAAATTAACTCCTATCATATACATTGGATCGTATGAACAATCCTTATCATAAGTTGTCAACTCAATGAAACATAAAACATGGAATCGGCTAAGTTACACCAACATAACCAATTTACTAGCATACGCAAACTCAAATGAACACTAGATTACACTTTTACAAGCCAATGGCTTGTGGCATAGATGTGAGTTCAAAAAGAACTCACCTTTGGTTCTTGAATGACAAGAACAAGCTCCAACAAGGAAGAACAAGCACAAATCCAAGCAAAGAAGCTTTCTTTCTTCAATCACTCCTCAATAATCACCTCATGAACAGAAATGAAGACACATGAGTGTTAGGGCACACTAAAAATCCGAAATTGAGTGGAGTACAAGGTAGAGAGGGAGACTAGAGAGCTTACCCATGTTATAGAATTGGATTTGCACAAGAATTGAGCTCTAGATTGGAAGCCCTAGCTTAGGGAATTTCTACTTCCCTTTCCACTCTCCATTTTTATTTCTCTCTAAGTGTTGGAATGAACGAATGAAGAGGAGGGAGCTATTGAGGGTTATATGATGAGCTAGGTTAGCTCAACCAAGCCCTAGCCAAGGTGCCAATTTTCATGAACTTGAAACATGTCGATGCTTACAGTCAAAAAGTTCGTAAACGATGATCAGGACTCAATTGAAGTGGTCCCGAATCCCAATTTTATCGTTTGTGAAAAACGACATTTTCAGTGACACATAAGATATGACGACATATTTAGATAAAATATCTAAATCTAAAATCGTCGAATGAGCGGGTTGTTACAAGTTACTACAATTAAACAATGGTGGTCTAACAGTGGATTAACCCGCTACAAAAGAACTATTATTGTTTCCAGTTCGCCATTATCACTATTTTCAAAAATCAGATTATGAACTTTTTGACAGACCTTGCTCTGATACCAATTGTTAGGGAATGCGGAATGGATCGTTAAGGCAAAATAAACACTAGAGGGGGGATGAATAGTGTTTGTGAGAATTTAAACAAAATTTAAAACTTATGTGAACTACGGGATGAATCAATCACCACAAACGCAATCACAGACAAAAATTCAAACACAAATACAAAATAAACAGAAATACAGATGCAGAAAAGGATAGAACACACTGGATTTTATACTGGTTCGGATTGCTCCTACGTCCAGTCTCATGCAACGCTGGATTGTGTAGAGTTTTATTACTATATTCAAATCCAATGACAACCACCTTGATTTCACGGCTACAAGGGATACAACTGATTCCAACCTCCTTGATTTCACGGCTACAAGGGATACCACCGATTCTATCCTCCTTGATTTAATGGCTACAAGGGATACCACCGATTCTAACCTTTACTCAACCCAAACAATTACAAACAGCCCTAGAACTCTTCAATAATACTTGATTCAGAGAGTAGAGAGTCTAGAGAGAAGAAGTTTGATCAAAAAGGAATTGAATTCGGCAGAGTATAAGTGTAGAAACCATAAAAATGATTAAGAATAATGGTGTAGAGAAAGAGGATGAAATTAGAGAAGAAGAGATGATAAAAAAATTCGGTTTTAACCCTTTTTTACAGCATATGAAAGGTTGCAACGGTTCTAAATCGTTTCAAATAGTGGAAAGACACTTCCTTTCAATATAGGAAAAAGTGACAATTATACGTCGACATGGTGTTTTTGGTATGTCGACATACCCTAGTGTAATTTTGAATTTTAAAGCATTTTTCAAGTGTTTTGATATAAAAATAATTTTGGAAATTCTTGAGAAAAATCTAGTGTTGTAAATTAATACTATATGGTAGAAAAACATATGAAAACATAAATTTAAACTATATAAATATATTTATATAATTATAACATTATAAGGTTTTAAACTATATAAACATATAAAGTATGAGAATATAAATATATAATATTTAAGTTTGGAAAATAAAGAAGAATAAGAAAAGATAACAATAGAAAAGATAGAAAATAAAATAGAGAGGATTGAGGATAGAATTGAAAATCAAAATTTGAAAATTAGAATTTGAATTTGAACCTGGAGTGCTATTTAGAGCCTTACAAAATCTAGACTCTATAACTATATTATCCTTGAACTCTTGAAATCTTGATTACTCATGAGTCTTGAAATTTCTCTGATCTTTAAATCTCTGTCATCTTTATAACTGTATAGTCTTCAGTGATATTTCCTGTATATAATTCCTGCATATATATATATATATATATATATATATATATATATATATATATATTCCATACAAAGTGTTAGTATATATTTTATAATCAATGATAATTGAAATAAGGTTATTGTCATCAAAACTCCATTCTCCAACAACTTTCAAGAAAAATTCTTAAAGGAACTCAACCGCTACTACTATATATGCTAATATATATAGTAAGCATCCAACTGAAACCTACAAGTACGTCTCTCATACGAAATTACGTCTTTGAACTTTGGCTAAAATTGTTAACCAGAGCTCTGATACCAAATGTGACGGCCGCCCACAGCCCCCGCACTAATAAGAGGAATAAGGCACTGAAAGGTGTGCACGGCAGCTATGGACGGTCATCAAGGTATGATAACATCATCAGAACATGTCGTAACTCACAGCGCTAGGATAAAATATAATAGAACATATACAACAGGTAGTAATAGTGAAGAAGAAAACACTAGACTTTCATAACAACTAGAAAGTAATATCCATACTTGGAAATAGTGTTTATACAAATTGCCTTACTACATCACTCAGAGAATAACAAACAGCGGAAATCCAAATACTATATAGTAGAAATACAGTACACCAGCCTCCTGCTCGCCTCCGAACAGTTACATCGTCCTCACTAAGCAATCACCTGTCACCTGCCACCTAATCTTCCCATCCACAACCGGATGAACAATCCAAGGTAATAAGAGGGAAAAATAAAACCTTGAGTCAGACAACAGTCTTAGTAAGCGATAAAACAGCTAACAAACATCATCAATAAAGTATATGAGAATAGGTAGATTAACGGCCCAATCTATCAAATACCAGAGAAGAACTCAACCCTATCTTCTGTACATCGGACAGTGATAGCCTTTACGATAACATTTCAACCATACGCCCATGGAAACTAGAAAACTCATTCAATCATGGAAAAACACTCATGACATCCAATTTATATATCTCATGTAAACCATCCTGATCGAACTCAACATCCCTCAAGCACAAGCCCTAGAGGCCTAAACCAATATCATACAAGAACCCAAGGAACATCTTCTTCGATGTTGGACAATCTAAATAAGACGGTACAAACAAAACAACCAACCATTCATGACCAACTCTGGCTATCACCACCAATCCTGCTTTAAAACCAACGTTAATCATATGACAGCCAATCTTGCCATATGTCAAGGGATAATGGTAACCCTGGTTCTAGCATAAACTCCATACGCCTTTCAACGATACGTATGTATGTCCAACCTTGACAAGTAGGCCTTTCAACGATACCTAGGATACTCGACCTACAACCGGTCTTTTAGGTGCCCCTGTTGTACCCCTGCTTTGAGCCTGCTAGAACTTACAACAATGATAATCTCTCGACCTTCACATCTCTAGTCATCCAACCTGATGACTCTTCATAGCTCAAGCAACCTTCTCGAGCATTACATTATCCACCAACTCACAACCTTTGAGTTGTCACCTCACTCGTTGTTCTACACTGACCAACGAACACTTTTTAACACTCTGAACCTTCCCAATTGAATTCACCTTGAAGTCACATCATCACCAGAAATGTCCAACCAGAACAGTCCGACCTAACTGACTTGCCCGACCCAACTGGTGACTTCCGACCCAACTGGTGACTTGCCTGACCCAACTGGTGACTTGCCTGACCCAACTGGTGACTTGGCCGACCCAACTAGTGACTTGCCCAACCCAACTCGTGACTTGCCTGATCCAACTGGTGACTTGGCCTACCCAACTGGTGACTTGGCCGACCAAACTGGTGATTTGGCTGACCCAACTGGTGACTTGCCCGACCCAACTGGTAACTTGCCCGACCCAACTGGTGACTTGGCCGACCCAACTGGTGACTTGTCGGGCCCAACTGGTGACTTGCCGGGCCCGACTGGTGACTTGCCCGCCCCAACTGGTGACTTGCCCGACCCAAATGGTGACTTGGCCGACCCAACTGGTGACTTGTCCGACCCAACTGGTGACTTGTCCGACCCAACTGGTGACTTGCCCGACCCAACTGATGACTTGCCCGACCCAACTGGTGACTTGGTCGAATAAACTGGTGACTTGCCAGACCCAACTGGTGACTTGCCCGACGCAACTGGTGACTCGCCCGACGCAACTGGTGACTTGCCCGACCCAACTGGTGACTTGCCCGACCCAACTGGTGACTTGCCCGACCCAACTTGTGACTTGGCCGACCCAACTCCTGCATAATGCAATTCAACTCCGATTTCGACCGAAACTTAGCCAAATGATAGATTTCACAAAACCAACTTGTCTAACTCAACAAATATGACGAAAAACACGATATGAATTCACTAACAACATGAAAACAACAATTTTCATCAAATTATGCAATTCACCCCAAAATCATGATAAATGATCAAATGAACAAAATTATAGATCTAATTTGCATAATCACATGAAATAGCGTAAGAATTACCGGTTAAACTCACTAATTTAGATCCTATGGTGATTCATATGGAAATGGACTAACTAATGCATAGATCTATGGAAAAACACTTGAATTTGATGAAAAACATGAATAAACACTCATACACTTCATTGATTCCATGTGAGAGATGCGTATCACTCACCGAGTCTCCCAAACATGGAAAAATCAAAGGAATATGAATCCGGACAGCAAGCACTTCGCACCAAACACCTTGATCCGATGAATCATTGCCTCAATTGATGTAGATCTAGCTTCCAGTGGTGTAAATCTATGATTTCCCTCCTTGGATTATGATTTTTAATGGTGGAAAGGTGTTAGAGGAAGGAGGAGCTCAAGGCCACCAAATGAGAGAATGAGGAAGTAAACTATTTCGTATACCTCTCGCCCTCTATTTATAGTTTCCACCAGCCCACTAATTGGGCCTTCCTAAATCAGCCCATTAGGCTCCTAAAACCTGGACAGCCAACTGGAAAACCTTAAAACATCGATTTCTCCCAAACCGCTGAGTCAAATATTTAATGTGACCACTATACGGAAAGGCAAACATCAATTTCTTTCCAATGGCACAGGTCTCACCCTCTGGTTTGACCTGAGTCAAAAGTTATGCCCTGTACGATTGATAGGGGCAAAATGGTCATAGACAAAATCGGTAGAAATTATGGACATGTCTCACATCCCCATAAGCAACATATTAAAAGATGAGAATAATCCAACCCTTAGGGAATAAAATAAAAATATTTTATGATCTTTCGATATGTAAAATGCGGGCTATTACAATATCTCTGCCACAAATCTAACATGCGAGCATGTTATGAGGAGGGGGTCAGAACACAAGTATTGGTGACTAGATTTAAACAACACATTTTGGATTACCCTACATATACCCTTCAGTGGCATTTTCTTATTCATTAGGTTACTTAGGTTAACAACACCCAATTCTTACACATATGTCGTACCCATAAACATCTCAGTGTATTAACCTAATATTGTACATATGTAGTTACCCCCAACATTAAGGTACACCCCATGGTACCCTACTCGCATGGTCCCTGCCGTAACGCCACAGATGTATACGCAGTTCCTCATCCTACGCCGGAACGACATACAGATCTCTGTATAACAATGCTACATTTCGCATAGAAACACCATCGCTATGCCACGCAAGCGTACAGATTGCCACCTTCGATCGAATCAGATTCCATCATAGTGTAATGGCCCTAGAGTCTATGATACAACACCCAGAGCTGACATGCATGTATATAGACTTTCTCACGTACGTATCGTCAATCATACTCGATGGCTTGACCTTTACAATACACCATCTGGAAACGGTAAGCATGTATCCACATATATTATCTACTGTGCATCGAGTTCCGTAACAGGGCTGTATCAGAAACACGGAAATCGGCCGAAAGCTATTTCAGATATCTGTATACACATATGCTACGGTCTGCATTTTCATTGGCTATGGTCCCACCCGACCCCTCCCTCAACTAGTAAAGACTACAAGAGCTAAGTGACGTGCCCCTAACAAACAATATAAACATCCATTTGGCATGTCCCTTAACCATCTTGCTTCGATAGTGAAAGGTTGATAGCATCTTGGTTTTAGCTCTAGTCTTTTCACATCCCTTTGATTGTCGATGACGGGTACTCGACGATCTACTATCCTGTGTTGGTCCTGACCCATCCTTCTAGGGCAATCGCCGAATCACTCCAATGTCATCTTGCCATAGCCTTTTGACTGCAAAGCTACTTTTGCGGTCATGGTATACTCACCAGGTAGTAACGCGCATACCCAACCTCTGTGAGCACAGCCTAAGCGTTGTCACCATACAGAGGACACAACACCATAAAGACCCATTTGTCACGCTTATAACATGATGAAGCAGAATACTCATGGTTATAATCGTTTTTTCCAACATGCGTTGGTGATTTTAATCACGCATGTTATCACGGTTATAACCGTGACAAATACACGTACATGCTCATGGTTATAAGCATGATTATATTTTCACTACTAACGGTTATAAACGTGATTGTATTTTCTCTACTAACGATTTTAAATGTGACGAATTCCAGAATTATAACGGTTATAACGTTACGTTATCGAAGATTCCATTGGCTACTGTCACATTTGTCACGGTTATAACCGTGACAAACTACACATAGAATGCTACATCCATAAAATACCTATAATTCATATCAAATATACATAAATATATACTAGCATTGGCTACATGCAGTAACAGCATTAGAACAACAAATAGCATGACGAACATACCAAATTTAAAATAGAAAACATAACAAGTTTAAAATACCAAGTTATATACCATCATTAACATACATAATAAGTTTTAAAACAGGATTCAACACATTTCTTCTAAATTCGGTCTTAACATACATATGATCTACCAATTAACTTTAGTCCAATTTTAACAGTACTTTAAAATGCATACCCCATCATTAAAATTAAAACTAGATAGAAACTCCTTAAAGGTGATACATGTCTCCCGCATATACTATTCTTCTTCTCATATACTCTTCAAGGTGATACATGTCTCCCGCATGTGTACACCATCATCTGCAAAGTCAATGGGTATACGGAAAGTTCGTCTGAAGTAATTTTCATCTCTCCAGAACATTGTCCTAGTGAAATTAGCGTTAATAATAACTCATTGTATTGTAATAAAAATACATTTTACTGTAATAAGAACATTGTCCTAGTGAAAGTATCAATGTTCTCGGATAAATGTACATGCTATCCTACATGCTAGTTCTAATGCTAACAAATTCAAGCATGTATAAAATAAAAAGAAGGAAGTGAGAGGGAGAGAACACTATCCTATATGATAATCTGAGTCATTCATTGTACTAATCTTCATTAAGGTTTGAATCAAGAATACAAGATAATTGCATTATCATGGAGCTTACTATAAATATGTATCATACTATCTTAAGCAATAAATTCATGTTCACTATCTACCAGAAAATCCTTCTAGTAAACAGTATCACGCTACATCCATATTTCCAGTACATATGCGTTCTTCTAGACCAACTGCAATTTTAAAGCTTAACTGTATATTCAACAAACATGGTATTTGTAACAACCCGGGGAATTTGCGATCTTGGTAATCGACATAAACTCAATGTCGACTATTCAAGCATCGGAAATACCGGATAGTGAATAAAAAGAAGTTCGAGGGTGAGAATAGATAAGATAGAAAATTAGAATAGAAGAAGAAGAACACAACTACAACAACATCCGAGTAACAAGAATCTCACAGCGAAACGAATAAAATATATTATATAACATAACTTTGGAATAAAACAGTATCGGTATACAATACTATTATCAGAGTACAATACTTACAACACAGCGGAAATAACAATAGCTATATAATCCTGAAGCCTCCTGCTCCAGCTCTCCAAGTATCTGTAAAATCCTGACTACTTGACTGCCGTACAAAATTGGGCACCCAAGAGTTTAGGGAAAACAAAAAAAAATAAACTCTGGGTCAGTCATGTGACTGGTAGTGAGTAAACTCCAACCATTTGTTTAACTTTTCCAAATCCTTTAATTTTCAAAAGCAATGATAATCGTAAGACCGATCCACACATAATCGAAGAAGAGTAGAGATAGCGACGGATGGTTTTACCTTACGATAACCCAAAATATTTCTTAAGATCAATATTGTCTGATATTATAATAATGTCTAAATCAAGTAGGTAGCAATCTAGTAGAACGCTTTCATCTCACGCTCTACATATATAATATATCCATCAAAAACCGCGAGCTCTTATTAGGTAATGGATTCCAACTATGACAAGGTATGGAACCACCTTCCGATCAGCGTACTCTAGAAGCGATACATTGGAGTTCAACAAGAACATCTTGTAACTCGGCCACACTTGACCGGCCATTCATTTCGCTAGAATGTTCCGAATATATTGTCACCTTACGGTTGGTATACCAACATAACCATTCCCGGGAGATATAGAATTGAAAGAAGTAACAAATATGAATATTCTCTAGATGGTGACAATATACCCTAATTGGGTGCGACCCACTTAGCCATGCTACCAGCCCGATTTTTGTCATTTCCCGGTTGATGAGGCTTGAGGTCATAACGTATTTTTAATAGATCATATTTCATTTACTTTGAATGCCACATCATCATACCCATCAAATCACAAATGATTTCCCCAAAAATACCATGGGTATAAGCTAAGAAAAACGAATTCCTCTGCCACCAACGTAAATACGTTTGAAACGATCAACTTACGCGATCCACCAGATATACTCTGTCAGACAGTCGTCCATTCAAGTTGTCCTGGGACTGGACAACCCAAATAAATTATTTTGTAGATCAGCCTTAGGCAATTTCTACCTAAGATCGCCAGAATAAACCTTGCATAAACTCCATCTTCAATTGTCTTCGATATATTTGATTCGAACGATAATGCCCATACGGAGTGGTTTTTAGATATAAACCTGATCCCGGTCTCTCCGTATTGACAATGGAAATGGTCAAAACTTTGATAGTCGGTTATTTAACTATCAAAGGAAAATATGTGTACAAACAACGGTCGTATTTCCAAATGGAAATCTTACCGATCAATCATCATTTCATTTTCCAATTTCACATTTATCGTTTCCATATATTCATAAATTCCTTATTTTCTAAAATTAGAAAATATACATAATTAACTTTGGAAAACGTTTCCATTTCTGATTCACGCATCAATATCATCCCACCTCTATCAGTCTCTAACTGTAAACTAGTAAGAGAACAACTTCCCAAGTATAAACCCCGAAAGCCGAAACCAACATCAGATCAATATCCAGAAAGCCATTCAACTCAGCTAATTTCCAGTCAGTTTCTAATTTCAGTAATTCCATTTAAATTCATAATTCAAACCCCAAATTCCTTTATAATATTTTATTTGCGAAATATTTACTTTAATCTAATTTTTCACATAGAATGCGAATAATATTTCTTTATGTAATCAAAACAGTTTTATTTCGTATTTAAAAAAAGTATCTCAAACCCAAATTTTATTTATATTTTTATTTGCAGAATTATTCATTCAAATCTTACTTCATTTCCAACATTTATAATCTCACTGCAAATTTCCTTTATAACTACTACGTTCACATTCCATTTCAATTATCGGTGTTAAACCGATTTTACCTCTCTATATAAATTCAAATTATCAAATGATTAATATTTCCTTAATTTATAAACATCATTTATCAATTATTCTCCTTAATTTATCCGATAAAACAAATTTCTATTAAATATTTACTTTAAATCAATATCATGTTACACCCGTGTGCGAAGCACGGGTCTAAACCTTCCTAATGTAATATTCTCTTTTTATAAAATTCTATTCATTTTCCAAATATTTCTTTTTATAATTCTATTTACTTTCCAAATAAATATTTCATGTATAATATCCTGTTTATTTCCTATAAATATTTCATTTATAATATCATATTTATTTTCTATAAATATTTCATTTTCAAAATATACTTTGAAAATTCCCTTTTTACATTCCAGTATTTCTTATGGTATTTAAAATACCAATTAAACAAACCATTGTCATCATAATTAATCACAGGTTTTATATCACGTCGTATATCAATATATGAAAACAAATAGTATTATAAATATTGAGGAATCCAGCTGGATCCCTCCAACCTGTTTTCCTACATCCACAGATGTTAAACAATATAAAAACATCGATTTCATTTCAATATGAAATATTCTGATAAACAGAATCAATATTTGATTAACGATTTATATATATATCGTTATATATAATTTCAACCAATAAATCAGCAATTCAACCAAATAATCAACACACAGCAATCAATCATCATTCATCAATACTAGATTATATTTATAAAAATATAAACTGTACAGAGTTAATGAGATTTACTCACATTGGTGGTTTATCGTTAAATAACGATAACTGGTCGTTGATTCAAATCTGACTATTTATTTCGCTATGAATTGTAACGAGCTCGAATTCACTCCTAGTCAGTTCCATGGTGTAGCCGCCATCCATATGATCCCAATGGGTCTTGTTTTGTTTGATTTGGATAACGTATCGCAAAGTTATAACATTCACAGATTAATATGTTATTGAATAAAATTTCAAACTTAAATGGTTATAATATAATTGGGCCTCACATTTGGATTTGGCCCATCACTCTTACAAAACCCACGGCAGTTTCTACTTCTTCCATTTTACACCAAAACTGACGATCAAGACTGAAGATTCACGCCACCTTCCACCTTGTTCACAATGCCATAGTATTGAACGGCTTCACTGGAAATAAATCCATCCTCGTTCCTCAAGCATTTCTGTTCTCGATGCTTTAGACAAAAAAACCATGCTCCTTCCACATAATTGGATTAGCAGCAGCCTTTGTGACCTTTATTAAACTCAACCAGCGCTTAAACTCCTATTAATCATCTTCTCGCATTCAACAGTCTTCACACAGGCACCCACTCCACCATTTCCAGTCTATCGATCCTCCACCGCTTATTCTCCCCTTCATGATTTAATCCCCAAAAATCACCAATATTCACCCCATCTCACCCTCTTCCATGCCATATACTTTTCACTCAATTCGATGCCATTTCATTCGAACAGCACTAACCCGTCATTACAGTGAATTACAGTGAAGTTCGACATTTTTTTCCAGCTAATTTTCCCAAAAAAATCAGTGCAATCTCTATACCACCAAGCCGAACTCAGAAACCAACTCCATTTCGTGCATCGATCCCTCAATCATCCTACAACCCGAACCCTAACTCACCCTAGTACAAAACCAGTGAACTGGATTAGTTCGAACTCCAATAAAAATTACCCCATGTCGATAAGCATCTCCCCAGGATCTCATATTTATAAGTATTAGGATTTTAGCATTTTTGAATGAATTTATATTGAATTAGAAACCCACGAATTAGGTTTCTAGTATAAAGAATAGCGGCGACTCAGAGATTTCATTGACTAGAGCAAATGAGAATAGGGTTAGAGATAGGGGATATTTACAGAGATTTTCAATAATTTTATATTTTATTATTTAATTGATTTTTAGCTTATCGTTGTTTACATATGTTGTTTAAAAATTCTTGAAATCGCATACGAATCCAATTTGTAATAAAAATGGACAGACATGTATAGTTTGAAATTACGGACTCAACAAAACTTGTTTCATTGAATTCGAGTCCGTTTCCTTGCACAACGTATCTTTAAAGTCAAATTATTGACTGTTTTTCACATTAAAATTCCGTACGGCCACATACTGACTCCAAAAATCACGAAAATTGAAATCTGACAATAATTTAATATTCCGGATCCAACAAAATTAATTTCTTCAAAAACGGAGGTGGTTTGCAAAACTGACTATTTTTAAAGCTCTAAATAAATTCATTTAAATATTATTATATTTAAAAATAATTTAATTCAATATTAATAAATCAATATTATCGTATATATCCACATAGAATATCATACAGCACCAAAATATTCATATTTGGATTAATAACTCGATAATCCGGGTTAAATCGATATTCCATTTATATTGAAAATCCATTTATAATATAAATAAATCGTTATAAATTATAAAGGAATTCCATAGCGACTTTTCGAAAATTTGATATGGACACAACTCACTATCTACACGACGAAAATCTTGAATTTTCTCTTCCATTAGCAAAATATAGTTTACCAGATTCGAACGTTTCTTGTCTCACAGAAATCCGACTTAAAACGGATTCTGTATATTCAATTCAAGTTCGAATCGCCAAATTACGAACTACCGCTCCATTTCAAGCTCGATTATAATAATATACTTTTTATACGTTCTAACGTTGTTTATTAAATAGATTCGTTATTATAATTCAATTCTAAACTGAATTATATCTTATAAATAATGTAATTCACACAATATTGTGAATTTTACTATTTCCGACTATTTCGAAAATTAAATATATTATTTAATTATTTATATTAATTAAATATTCAATATTATTTAATTCAAACCATTTTCACTATTTAAATAATTAAATAAATTAATTATTATACCGTAAAAATACGGGACGTTACAGTATTTTACTGCTCTTACTTTCTAAAATGATATAGTTCCGCAAATTGTTAGGGAAGGAGTAAGTGCTCCTATGAAAAGTAGCAGTCGGTTTTAAATATAGCAGGGAATATAATCTGTACAAGCCAAAAGCTAACAGTTAAGATAAAAAAACAGGGGAAAAAAAACAAAACTAAACAAAATAAGAAAAGAAAGAAGAAGCCATTAAAATGATTGTATTACCAAAATAAGTTAATTGCACTCATCCTATATTCACAATATTTACAACACAGTCCATTATAACACAATAAATACCTTAGTTGTTTTAGTGTTTGTTCCGACTCAATAAATACCTCAGTTGTTTTAGCGCCATCATATTTTAGTGTATGTCCCTTATTATAGTGAAACTATATTATATATGGACTCAAATTTGAACGGTAAACTTCCTAATTATATCCTAAACTAAAACCAGAAACTGCTCCTTATTATTGTGATAAACCATTATGTTTCCACTAGACAATTAAAATCTTATAGAATCTTATGTAACTGGAACCATGTGTACTAGACCTGCCTTTATTACTGAACAAAAATTGAGTACCATTGATAAGATATTAGATTTTTAAAGTTTCATGTTAAATTTATTTGATATCCCATTCTATTAAAGAATCATCTAACATATTACAATACGATGTTGTTGTAATTCTAAAAGAATGTCTAGACCATTCAAGTTGTACTAATTTGAAACACATGATTTTTTAAGTGTCTTTAAACCTTTTAGGTGTAAAATTATACATTATAATTCATTCTTATCGATACATGGTTTTATCTACAAAACATTAATAAATTAAATAAGCTAGGGATGAAATAAATTTCATTCCAACAAATAATTTCCTATAGAAATTGTATCTCCTGAAGGTAATCAGATAATCATTTTACTAAATATATGACAAGTCATATGAGAATTTGTAATAATCAGAAAACACAACAAGAAACCATATTTGTAAGGTGTAAATTATGAATTATTTAATGCCTATTAAAGATAAGAAACTGTGTATTAAAAGGAAAAAGCAACAATCGCAAATTTTTTGATAACTAACCATTTTTGATACCATAATCCCAAATATTAGCCATATATTATCATTATGTAACAAAACATTTTTTATTTACATAAGAAAAAATATTTTTTAATATATACTTTAAATCTGATGCCATAATTTAAGATATTAACCATAAATTATATTTGTATTTCCATATAAAACATGTTTTGTTGTTATTTATTATCCAATATATTAGCTGATAATTCAGTATCCTTTCAAATAAGTGGTTTGAGTTTCTAAGAAATCACGGTAAGTGGATATAAAGTTAATTCTTCTCCACAAAAATCCAATATATTGTGTGCATTTCGTTTTGTTTATTTGTGTCAGTTTTGTTTGTGTGTGTTGCATTTTGTGTTTTGTTAGCTTGTTTTGGTTCACTTGTGGTCATTTGTGCATTTTTTTAGTTGTTTTCTCCCTTCTCTCTTCCCTTTTACTTAAAAAACAGTGTGGTCAATTTAGTTTGTCCATTCTTATGTGTTTGTTTTGTTTTGCTTTGTTTCATCTATAAACAAATCGTCCATTTCATTTGTGTGAATTTGATTGTTGTTTCTAGTTTGTTGTTGTGAATTTGATTGTTGTTTCTAGTTTGTTGTTGTATTTGTATTTGTATTTGCATATGTTTCTTATTTTCATTTCTTCTTTCTCTTTTTAAAAAAAAAAGAAAAAACGAAAAAAAAAAAACTGCATTTCCATACGTTTTCAGTTTTGCATTGGATTAAAAACTATTTTATGTGCATTGTTACACTGTGCATTCACTGTTTTATTTCAGTTCCTGTTTGTGTTGATTTCAGTTCACTGTTTATGTTCTTATCGGAAAAAAAAACAGCAGTTCACTTGATTTTGTAAACTGTACATCTCATTGCTTAGTTCATTTTTGTATGTAAAATTAAATTTAGTAAAGACTTACAAGAATTTTGGTTAAGTGGTTATCAAAATCGCCGTAAGGTGATTAAAATGTCAGCAAATTTTGTACATGAGCAGTAACCCTCAGGGAGCAGTAGCACAAGAAAACGAACTAGGCAGAGTTCTTGCGCTTCATTTACGAACTGGGCCACAAATAATTTGAAATAAGGTGCATTGACAATGACTGATTTTTATAAAATGAGTGAATAAAAATACAACCAATATATACTAACTTTCCTAGAAAAGAACCAAGCCAAATTAACTCTAAAAACTGGCTAACCACTTGTCAATTTGTATTTGATAAGTAATTTAGAATAATGGGTTATATTTATTACCTGAAAGTGATAAAACCACCCAACTATTGAGTATTAGGCATTGTTTCAGCAGGAGAATCCTTGTACCAGATATCCCTGTTATTCTGGTTCTTGTGTTTGGCTGCATATCTCATGTGAATAGTTAAGAACTCAAGCAATATTACGTTTCAAATTTCGCTGCTGACTTTTAATCAAATAACCAAATGGGGAAAACGTGTTAAAAGGAACAAAATAATCATAAGTTTACCTGTCAGTAAACAATGTTCCTATGGTAAAAAAAGTATCATTTGTACTTGTAAATAATTACTATTTTATCCATTCCCGGGAAAATACATAACTGAACTCAATTTGATTGAAACTTCATAAGTAAGTAAGAAATATAAGAATTAAACAACATTATATGTACCAGTTCTGGAATGCACCAAGAATTACGATGTCGTCGTAGGTAACCCCAATGACCGTCATCCCACTGGTGTGCGACATAAGTTTGAAAGGCTGCTTAATGAAACTAATGCCCAGTTAAAATATAATATACAAAGAAAATTCAAAAAATTAAGGTGCTATATCATGGATAGGAATATGTTACTATCAATAAAGTAAAAATATCAAATTAAATTTAATAAAGAAAAGTATATGAATTTATGTTCTAATTAAGTGTTTGTACAGTAATAAAAGGACATGATATTCATAAAGATCAAGATCATACAACAATAATAATGGAGGGAAGCCATTTAATTATTACACTCGTTGTCTTTCAGAAACATTTTATAAAGATGGAAACTAATAAAAGACAGTGCTAAAACCTAAAAGGGTGTTAATTATATAGAAAAAGTACCATAGTAATAAAACAAATAAATAGGTTTAAAAATTGAAATAAAACACTTATATAGTAACTTGGAAAAAAATTAAGTATAAAGACCTAGACTTTATAGTACCAAAGGGTGAATGCAGCTTGAGTAATATTTACAGGTTTATACAAAACTCATGCTAAGCTAAAAAAGTGCATAATGAAGAACATAATTAAACAAACCATAAATTCCTAACCTGAAGCCTAAAAAAAGTTAAGGAAATTGAAAAATTCTAACAGGTTAAATACATTTCAAGCTTGGAATCAATAATTCAAGGGATGACATAATAGTCAATATTGTAAACAGGATCTGAAATTGCTTCATGCATTTGGCACGATCCCAACGTTTGTGATAAAAATGAACCTGGAATATGTACAATTCCTGTTAGCAAGATGCATTAATAATTTCAATAAGTACGATAGAAATGAATGCACATCTGCATGATAGAAACATATTTAAACAACTCGACAGCAATCTGAAGCTAGTATACTACCTTGCATAATTTATAATTTTCTAAAAATAATGTGGAAAATTCTAAACAGAAATCAACATTAAAAAAATGTGAAATTTGCTTTGAAGGGGTACTAATAAACATTAGGCACATTACTGGTTTAAGTGTATAATTGTTATAATCATAATTGGAGCTGTCAATTTGTTAGCAATTTGCTACATTGTAAATCCGCCGATTCCATCCTTCTAAAACAAAAATTTGCCAGCAAGTTGTTCTTTGAATTTTGCCTTTCATCTCCACTTTTTTTCCTCTCCATTTACTTGATAGTTGCTAATTTATATACACTTGACTTCTATAATTTACTGACGCATCATTTGTCAAATGGGCTATTTAAAAATCCCAATATAAAGCATTACTGATAACGGTTAATCGCTTATCCTTTTTTGTACCATATTATTTATAATAGATTGCACATATTTATAATCATAAGCTGATTATATAGACCAATTAAAATGAATAAAGTTTCAAAGTTACGGTGCAAAAAAATTGAAATATAGTATTTTCCTTTAGTACTAAATTAAAAGACTGTTTAGGAACATTCAACGGAAAAAATAAGGAGAAATCACCAAGTGTTTAAAAGAGACAAATTCTATAATCAATCACAACCATTTGGAGTGGAAACTTATAAATAGACAAATGATAGAAATTTAGGGTTGAAAACTTACCCGATATAACTTTAGCATAATTAGGAATGGAATTTTGTAAAGAGTCGGAGTACAAAAACGGCATAATTAGGCCTGAAATGTAAATGGAACACCGTTGTGAGCTTGTGCTAAAATTACCTTTGTTACGTCGATATGTAAAAAAAACATATCTTTAGTTCATACTTGATTAAATTTATGAAATTAAGGACTCGACTTGGTATTGATGACAAATAATAAAAATTATGGCAAAAAAATCATTTTTACTAAATCAAACATAAAAGTAGGACAAAGAATATGCTTAATGCAGGAATAATTCTAAAGTCACCATAAATTCAAGTTCAACAAAATATAAGAATATGGAAATGAGATCATTACACAATTAAATTGTAACTGAAAATTTCAAATTATCACCCATGACAAACGGTAAATAAATGCCAATAAATAATTGATAAGTGACCTTTTATGCCATTTATTGCATAGACAAATTGAACGGTTGTTGTAAATTATTCACCTATGAATAGCATGAGATACTATATTATTATCGAAACTTTGGGTAGTGGTGTAAAACCAAAGTTGAAGGCATTAATTTTCTCAGACTTTGTAATTTCATAGGACGTGATAATTGAGACAGCTGCAATCAAACAAAATGGTCAAAGATTTCAACATCCATGCATGAAAAGCATGGCAAGTCTGCTAATGACTATCCTGAGAAGCATTTCAATTTTTTAAAAGGAAATAAATGAAAATATTTTGCAAGAAGCTCATTTAGTTAACGGCTATATGTTCATTAAAGCAAGGATCAGCTGACATGTAAGTAAAATTTTATACAAAAAGAAATCTTTAACCTAACTGAAATCTGAATTAGAATGTAACATCCAAAGAGAAAACTCTAAAAAAATTCACTAAGATTGACTATACAACCAAATACTTTCTATTCACATCAAGGTACCATGCCATAGATTGTTTCAAAACCATGTTTTTCACCACTTGATATAAGTGCTCGAGATAGTTT